>CBVK0102193637.1:0-14691 GCA_900067695.1 Picea abies | reverse complement strand
AGTGTGGTTTCTTCTATCTTGCTTGTGGATCTATTGTGTATTCAGTATTTGTGGTGATTATATGTGCATATCTGGTATAGGTACTTAACATTTTTCCCACAGACGAGATGATCATGTCTATCATGGAGGACACCCCTTGGGATGATGGGCATCATCGTTCTATCCTCTTTTTGGAGCAACATACTCCTGAGAACTACCAACGGATTTCGGCCCCGTCAACTGTTGTCGTCATCTCGACCATTCCCGAGTCTACACACGATTTTTTTTTCAAAGGGAACTTAAGCAATATATCACCCACTATTCCCATTGACATATCCATCAAACCTGGAATCATAAAAAATGTCCATATTGGAGCTTCATGTTCCCCTAACGAAATAGTCACTTATACGTCCCTTTTCAAAGCGTTCCGTGACATCTTTGCCTGGAGCTATGAAGAAATGTCAGGTATCGACCCTAAGATTGTGATACATGAGATAAAGAAATACCCCAATGTTAAACCCATCCGGCAACACCTTCATCCGGTTCACCCACGTAAAGCGGATGCTATAAAGCTCGAAGTCGAAAAACGTCTTAAAGCCAGATTTATTTATCCAGTGGCTCTCATAGACTGGGCTTCCAATCTTGTCCCGATTGAAAAGAAACAAGGCACCATTCATGTATGCATTGATTATAGGGATATCAACAAAGCTTGTCCAAAAGACAACTTTCCTACCCCTTTCGTCAATCAGATTGTCGATGACTGCACCGGAAGTGAAATCTTCTCTCTCATGGATGGTTTCTCCAGATATAATCAAATCAACATTGTTCCCAAGGATCAACATAAGACTTCTTTTATTTGTCCTTGGGGTACTTTTGCCTATCGGAAACTTCCTTTCGGTCTCAAGAACGCTAGTGCAACTTTTCAATGCGTTATGTCTTATTATTTCCATGATATCAAACACATCGTTCAACCATATTTGGATGATTTACCTACTCATTCAATGCATCAAGTCGATCACCCGACCCACCTCTGAGCCATTTTCGTTCGTTGTTGGTTCTACTGTATACGTTTGAATCCTCATAAGTGTGTTTTTTGTGTGTAATCCGACCGTCTTCTAGGTTTTATTGTTTCGCGTCAAGGGATCCAGGTGGATCCTTTAAAGGTTGAGGCGATCCTTAATCTCCCTCCTCCTTCTACACTTCTCCAGTTGCAAAGTTCGCAAGGGAAAGCAAAATTTCTTCGTCGTTTTATCCCAAATTACGCCGAGATAACTTGTGGATTTACGTGGCTATTAAAGAAGGATTCAGAGTTCGTCTGGGATACCATTGCCAACAATGATTTTGAGGCTTTGAAATTGTCCCTAATGCATACTCCGCTTCTTTTTCCCCCTGATTACAGTCGCGATTATTTCCTTTATCTTGCTTCCTTGGAGTACACTATTGGTATGGTTCTCATTCAAGAGGATGATGCTAATGACGAACATGTTATCTACTACTTGAGTCGAAGTCTCACACCTACTGAAATCAAGTATTTACATGTCGAAAAACTGGCCTTGGCTGCCGTTCAAGTCATCCAACGCTTCCGACACTATATCCTCTCACGCAAGACTACGGTGATTTCTCATTGCAAGCATATGCAACACATTCTGACAAGTCAATTGCTAGGGGGAAAATACTCCAAATGGATTATGATACTCTAGGAGTTTGACTTGGAATTCAAATGTGCCAAGTCCAAGAAGTCCTTCATTTTTTCTATGTTGATATGCGACTTTCCCCATTCTGCAACGAAAACTGTAGCAGCTAATTCATTACCTGATGAATCTCTTTTCCTTATTAGCACTAATGATCTTTGGTATGGGGATATCATTATATATCTCCAAACCCAGACTTTCCAGCCAACTTTGTCTAGTATTAACCAACGTCGCATACACTATCAAGCTCGTCAATACATTATCCTCGGGGATACTCTTTATCATCGGGGGATTGAATCTATTTTTCAACAGTCTAATGTTCAACGAAGCTGAGAAAGCTCTGAATGACTGCCATTCCATAGCATGTGGTGGTCATATGTCTAGGTATGCTATTGCCCAGAAGATCTTACGTGAAGGGTATTTTTGGCCTTCTTTGTTTAACGACTACATCATCGCCATTCAAAAATGCCATGCCTGCCAGACCTATAATAACAAGATCCGGTCACATCCTGCTCCTCTTCACCTTGTGGTATCAGTTGGTCCCTTTGCAAAATGGGGCATCGATTTCATGACATGTCACCCTCAGTCGGTCGGGGGGCATGGTTACATCATTCTAGCCATTGATTACTTTACGAAATGGGCCGAGGCGATGCTGAAATTTGACAACACTGGAAAGATCGTAGCATTATTCATTTTTAATCAAATCATAGCTCGTTTTGGTGTTCCCCAAGCTATCATCACCAATCATAGTAGCCTCTTTAGAAACTTCATGATGTCTAAACTTACGAAAAATTTGGGTCTTTTCCATGATAACTCAACGCCCTATTATCCACAAGCTAATGGCCAAGTCGAAGCGATTAACAAAGTTCTCATAAATATGCTCTCATGAATGATAGGGATTCATAAAACAAGTTGGCACACAATGTTGTTTTCGACATTGTGGGCATACCGGACATCCGTCAAGTCCACTACTGGGTTTACACCTTTCCGGTTAGTCTATGGTGTGGAAGCCATTCTCCCGATTGAATGCGAGATACCCTCTTTAAAACTAGTTGTTGAACTCCTACCCAACACTTTTGTTGAGGAAGAACGTTTATTGTATCTTATGCGATTAGATGAAAATCAACGCGATGCCACCCTATTCATAGAAGCTTAGAAAAAGCGTGTCAAGGCCCAATATGACAAGCATGTCAAGCCTCACGTTTTCTCCGAAGGTTATCTTATTGTTCTCTATGAACAAGATCGAGATATGTTAGGAGCTGGGAGATTTGAAGCCATGTGGCAAGGTCCTTATATTGTTCGACGAGTTTTGGAGAAAGGAGCTTATGAGTTGGTAGATTACGATGGTATCCCTTTGAGTGAACCCAGGAATGGGTTGTACTTGAAGAAGTACTATGCATAAAATCATTTGTGCACGAGTACTTGTATTTTTATTGTATCATACTTCTTGTGTGTTACTATAGCTTTCTTTTGTCATTATCTAGTCTATGCCCTTATGTGATGTTGTGTTTGATTTCCAGATGTTGGAGTCTTCATTACCTTATATTGGCTTCGCTGATGGTGCTAGTCATAGTACTCAGAACCTTGCTTCCACTGCATGGGAAATTTACACCCCTACAAACGAACTTGTCTCCTTACGAGGTGTGTGCCTCGACCGTGCGACCAACAACATTGCAGAGTATAGCACCGTTATTGAATTATTGGTTGATGCTATCTCACTCGGAATTCGTCATTTGGTTGTGCAACTTGATTCGCAGCTTGTAGTACTACAGTTAAGTAATGTCTATTCTATTCGAAGTCCTACTTTGTTACAGGTGTATTTGCGAATTCGCCTCTTGAAACGTTATTTTGATTACATTGAATATTAACATATTCCTAGATGTTTAAATACATTAACAGATGCATTGGATAATTATGTATTAGACAGACATTTGAATCATTTATAAATCAATCACATCAATATTCACACAATATAAGGTAAATCGGTAGAATTCTTCTGTATATATAATGATCAAAAGAGTTTTTTACAAAAAGTTTGCCCGAAGACCAAAATGTCAAAAATTGAAGCTCATAGCTTCTACAAAGTGACGTCATGGATGACGTTCATGGTAACACATGACTGCTAGGGAAACTCTACGGAGCATTCGACTCATGGATCCTGACACTCCTACAGTATGACATTGATCGCGTTGTGGAACCTCTTCAAGAGGCATGTCTGGAATATCTACGGTCAGACCCTCCAGATTTTGTTCTACTACTTGATAATCCTTGGCATATTGTGGCACTATCGCTACCTCTCCTTGACGCAGAATGGGAGAAGTACCAGGAGGTCTATAAGGTCCAACATCTGTGACATCAACAATGATTTTGTATTTAGTCTTTGGATGCACATATAAAACAAAAAACATTTGAATATTAAAAATTCACAAAACATTTAAAAAAGGAAAAATGTGTCTACTTCTTACCAAGTTCCCCCCACTGAGAATCTTATGGTAGTACTAAGTCTGGATCTCCTTAGAAATCCAACCCGTCATAAGCGTAATCATCAACCATCAACAACTGTGGTTGAAGCCAGTCAAAGAAGGTATCATCATACTTGATGATCGATCCAGCTACGTGTTGGGCCATAAGCTGACACCATCTCAGCATCCATGGATCCCTGGGAGCTAGTAAATTTCACTCAATTTGCAGCCTAAGTAATGGAACCCTCTCAAGGAAGAAGGACACTAGCAAAGATCCGTACCTGAATTGCTTCAGGTTGCCTCATCTGCATTTGGTCAACTGTCTTTTTATGCTACGAAGCATTGCATATGCCCAGTTGGAAACTCGAGGTTCAGTACACTCAATAGCATACTGGAAGTAACTCTGTAACGCCATGTGAGGAGCAGAACTCCCAGCCATCCGAGCTATGGTGAATATGATAGTGCGGAGGGTCAAATCTCGTACCCCCCAAATAGCTACTTTTACTTTCTTTCTCTCTGCCTTGGGAACACAGTGTAAATGACAGTACTCACTCATGGGCTGCCCACCACCTTTGCTACCAGTCAGGATCACATAGTACCCCCACCATGACAATCTAGTCAAAAAGTAAATTTCCTCAATATCTAAGGACAGTGTGTGGACCCCCACATGAAATACCTGCTAATCGAGATCCCACATATGCACAAGGTACTCTAACAACCTGACTTGGGCCCTCATGCCCGGGATACGAAAGTACTTCAGGAGGCCATAGTTTCTCAAAGCAGTAATAGTAGGTGGATGATTTACAGCAATTGCATTGTCTTCTTCGTGCTCTCTTTCACGCCATTCAAGAACCATTTTGATGGCCAATTATCTGCATAAGAAGCACAAAAAGAAGATTAGAAACTATATTCATGATTTGGTTCTTTTTCATTGGGTAAATTTAAAAAAAAATAAAAATTGAGCTTTGCGGTTCTCACAGGTGCCCTTTGTGCACAGTGTGAGAACCTCGCAGGCTTCTATGGGCTCACCTGCAAGAATGCCCCATTCTCACAGGTCCCGTGTATCCCACCTGCGAGAATGGCAACGCGCAATTAGGGCTCACTAAATCAATTCAAAAATGAATTTTTAACCAATGGAAATGCAAAATTAAACCATCAAAGTGTAAAGGACAAAGAGCTTACCTCACTGTCACTAACAACTCGTTGAATGGACGCTCATAACTCCCGCAATCTGATGTCGAACTTTGAGGGTAAAAGAGGGGTTTTTGAGCTCAAATAGTGGAAAAGTGAAAATGATATGGTAAAAAGAGTTTTTACTCCTTTTTATTTACTTTTACTATGTCATTTGATTTTTTATGATTACTTATCTATTAAACCCTAATCCCTAAATGTCCTTTTGAGTGTAAATTTTGCAGGCATAATGACTTCGAGGTTCCTATACAGGGACGCAGACATATTTTTTCTTTGTCATCGCTTGTTTTGATTTCTTTTTATGGTTTTTGTATAAAACCTAGAGCATGGTCTTTGTCCATTATTATGCTCGAAAATACATGAGAACGTGATCGAGCATACTTTTATCACTTTTTCGGGCTCAACAAGGCTATATGAAAAATGAACCCCCCTAGAGTCCTCTTTAAGCTCTTTTCAGACTCTCTAAACATGAAAATATAGCCTAGCGACCTTGCTATTTTCACGCTCGATAAAGTATTTGAAGTAAGCATCTGGTGAGCGATAATTTATCTCTTTTTTGGTCTCATCCAGACTATTTTACGAAAAAGGAACTGAGAGAGTTCTCTTTTAAGTGTTTTTCCAGACTCTATAATCATGAAAAACCTTCAAGTTTTCTATCTTTGGACTCGTTAAACAAACATCGACAGACCCATAATGGGATCGAACCACTCCTTCTTAGGGTTTGTTAAACATACTCTGAATGACTTATCCAAAGGATAAGCTTCTATCAACAAGCATATGTTAGCCTCCTCAATATTGCGTAAAAATAAAGAGGTACTTGCCAAAAATGGCGGGGTACATTTGGAAAAGGGATATGTTATCATCTTCATATTGATTGGCAGTAAGTGTCTCTCTTGAACATGACACCCCCATTCATCATCTGAATCTGGTTTGGGAAATCCATTTGTCTCTCATTCGATTTGCTACAAGGTCATTCTCTGTGTCATCTTTGAGTCAATGCTGCCAAATCATTGGTCGTGTCATTCACATATTCAAGAGAAGTCCATCTGAAACCTATATTGAGTCAGCCATCTGCAGTTGTCCATTCTGTCCATGTTGGCCTTCCCTGTGTCCAATCCAATTTACATCATACTCTATTTCACCTTCAAAATCTGTTACTCATTTTGTGTCATTGATGGGGGATACATCAAGGCCCTCCTGTGATGAGTTTTGTTCCGTCAACTTCAGCTCATTATCCGGAATCAAGCCTTAGAAATTCTTTGGTACCTTGGAGATTTCATGCCTCAATTCTAGGTTTCCTCACTTTCGCCAGTGGGTTTACATCATTGACCCCTGATCAAAAGATTCCATCGGATGTTCAACTTCAACTCATTCATTCACACTCGATGGATTGTACTAGGGTACCTTGGGAGTCATTGAAATCAATGGTGATTTCCCTTGCACTTGTTAATGGTTTCATCAATGACCAGTAATCAAGTGGTTTCTGCCATTTTCGACTTCAACACATGTAATCACATGGTTAGATTCGTACTCTGGGTGACGAGATTGAAGACCCTAGATATCATCTCTTTTGTCTAGGTTGCGATGGAGTATGTACAATCTATGACACATAGATCCACCGTGTATGTCTCATGGATATGTCATCTCAATTTGAAATTTCTCGCATAGATCCACAGTGTATTCCTGGTGGCTATGCTATATTTTGACGGCATGGATCCACAGTGTATGATTGGTGGCCATGACCTATGTCTACAATGTCATCCATCTATGACCTGAGTATGGGAATGCCTACCTCAAAATTGGTATATATGATATTCTGCAGATGTTTGGTTGTTTGCAGGTTTCCGATTAGGTGTGTTCCTGGTTTCCGACACACACATGCAACTTACAAATTCTTTCGGCTGTCACTAATTCCAACCTCATACTTTGGGGGACATTCTGTTACCCATGATTTTGGTCATCATGATGGTGTACTCATTCTCTTCATAAGAACTTTATCCTGAGAAAAGTTACTTTCATCTCTTCCCAGAAAATGCATTTTTGAAGAGGGTTCGCAAGCTGCTAGTATCCCAGGGTGTGAGAATTCCTGATTCTCACAAGCTGCCTTAAGCCAGGGTGTGAACTTCTCGCACTATGTTGAATAGCTAGGGTGTGAAATCTTCCTAAAGCATGGAAAAAGATGAATTCTCGATGTTTCTAGAAGGGAATCTTCTAAAAGGATGGGTTGGCATTCGAATGGTTATCCTTGTACTAGATTCCTTGATATTGTGGGATCATTCTTATCCAAGTAACTAACTCATTCTCTCCTATATATTGATGGAATTCTCATGGAAAAGGTTAAGAAAGATTCATTGGAGAATTGGTGAAAGAATTGTGTGAATGACTTAGCTTGAATAGTAGCTTGAAGACTCCAACAAGTCTATTAAGAGGTTTTGATATTCTTCATACAAGGATTGAGCAAGTTTGTGTTGGAGCCAAGAGCCATCGAAAGGAAGCTTGCAACATCAAGGTGATCAGGTTGTAATCTTTACTTTCAATCAATATGATACAGTGGCATGTCCCTTTCCCAGAAATCTATTCTCACTTTATTGTGTAATTTCTTGATCATACACATAAGTTGACTGTTGAATATATTGCGCTATCTTTACTTTGGTTGGTTTTTGTTGTCTTGGTCTTGACCTCACGAGAGCACCAGAGCGAAGCGGGAGCAACAAAGACCCTAGGAAGAAATATTAAGGTATGTTACTTGTTCCTTCCTACTAGCTTATTCACTGGTCAAAACTTAGGGAAAGAGTCATATCCTGTTCTATTTTGTTCTAGATCTAGGTGGATCTAGGGAGATGTGTTAGTGTTCGCACCTACCAATTAGTCTGATAACAGCCATAGATATGAAAAAAATATCCTCGTAAGTGGTTTCATTTTTTAACGAGCTTGAAATTAGAAAACTATGCTCAAAGACCTTTGTTTCATTTTTTAATGAGGTTGCCTCAAAGATTCAAAAACTATCCTTGGGTCTCTTCTTGATCATGGATTCCAAGAGGACAATGCTCTGGAAGGATACCATGTTAAGGGAAAAAACTCAGTCATGGATTCCAAGAGGTCTTCACTGGAAGGAAGAAACACACTCTAGAAGGACACCATGTCGAAGGTCACAACAGGAGTAAAGAGATCAGGCTCTAACAACCCTATTGAAGAGATCACCATGTCAACTACTGGATCCAAGTCATCAGAAGTTGAAGCCATGGGCGACAACGCCACATAATTGACCTGTGGTGGGGGTGATACCATCTGCATATAAGAACCATTCAAGGAGGCAATCCAGTCAGGGTCAATGAATGAAAGTTTATCAACAGTCACAACTCCTCCATCGTGAGGGAAAGATATCACACGAAAAAGAGTAGACACAATAGATTTCATGGCATAGACATAATCTCACCCAAGGAGTAAAGAGAAATCCAAGGGGTCTTGGACTACCATGACATCAATAAAGACAGTTTTCCCTCCCAAAGTTACAGGAAACCAAGGAAGGGTCCCTAAAGGTTGACCGGTTCTTCTGTTAAAAGATAACAAATTCTACATAACTGGGGAAAGTTGAGGACATGCCAAAGCTTGCCAAGCAAAAGAGGACAAAATGCTAATAGATTCACCTTCATCTATAAACGTCTAAGGAACGTCCTGACCACAAACTTGCACTGTAACCTGGAAAGGAATGTGAGAGGGAAGACGTGGTCTAGTTAGCACATCCCAATTAAAAAGGATGACCTCATTACTTGGAGGGGGTTCCACAAGAGAAGGAGGAATATCCCTCATCTTGGTATATTCTATATCAATGATAAAAACATTAGTAGTATCAAGTTTACTCTCTAGTGGGAGAGTAGGATCAACCGATGGAGAGATCAGATTGACCACTTGGGTTTCATTCTCTAAGGGGAGAATGGGGTTGACAGGTGGAAATGGATCGACCTCTTTGGTTTCACTCTCTAATGGGAGAGTGGGGTTAACCGAGGATGGGATCGGATCAACCACTTTGTTAACATTCTCTAAAGGGAGAGTGGGATCGACCAAAGATGGGATCAGATCGACCACTTTATCAATTGGTTCAGTTAAGGACATGACTAGATTGACGACATGATCAATCGGATTGACCGATGACGGGTCCAGAGTGATCATTCCATCAACTATACGGGGGTTGAGAGAAAACTTATGATAATAAGATGGAAGTTGAGGATGTGAAATAGTCATGTCTTCCAATAATTTCGAGGTTTTTTCCATACGAGGGCAAAGGTGAGTTAGATGACTCCATTTTCATAACAACATGGGAACTTGACTCTACTTTTCTTCTTCCCAATGGTATCGTGACTAGTCGACGGGATTTCATCAGCATGTTGTTCAGAGGCTGACGACATGGGTTGGTTAGGGTGTGTATACCGTACTTCTATAACCTTGGGTAGACCAGGGAAACCCTTAAGAATATGGATACCCTTACAAAGACTGCAAGGGTACTTGGGCTTACGGGTTGTTTGGATAATCTTAACATCATCAACACTCCCAACACGATTAACAGTAACTGGTTGTTTTCCAACATGTTTGACAGTGGTTGGAAGTTTGGATCCTTGCTTATTTTTATTCTTCTTATTCTTTCATTTCTTATTCTTCTTATCCACCAAGTTAATAGCTTGAGATCTTTCACTGGGTGAAGAATATTAAATGGAAGAAAACCTTGCAAGTGAAGAAGGAGAAGAAGATCTAATTGGTGAAGATAGTGAAGGGTCAACATGAGGTTGATGTTCTTGGGGGGAAGTGCTTACGACCAAAACACTTACTGCATTCAAGATTACCTGAGTGGAAAACAACCACACTGGTAATCCAATTGGGAGACCTGGAAGGCTCAAAGTAGCGATGTGAGGAGGTGCAATGTTTGCATAAGAAGGAAAAACAAAAGGTTCCCCTAGAGAAGGGGATCCTTCATTGGTCATTTTGGGAACTGATGCCATTAAAAAAAAATCCAACCTAGAGTCTACTAGGGAAAACAAACAACACACACTAGAAATCTAGTAAGCAGGCAAGCAAACAAAACCTTCTCACAATGAGCACACTAGTTGGTGATGAAATCCAATGTCGCGGGAACAAAGTAAGAAGGGGTTGAGATATAATGGGTGGAAACTTTACGTTGATGACCTGGTTAATGGACTTACACCCTGGTGCAAGCTCCCATACATAATCATGGGTATACCCTCCAAGGAGCCCAAGTGAGTTTGGCCAACGTTGATTCCAGGTATCGTGAATACTTTCCCCTCCATAGTCACCTTGTGTAAATAACCTAGAGAGATAGGCCACTAAAGTTACCAATTACTACAGTGATTCCTGGAGAAATAGTTGACAGTCTGATCCATGCACAAAGGCAGGGTATCTAGCCCGAAATCAACTTGAAAGGATTCCACTAATAAATGTGGGTATACCTTCAAGCGACCACCATAATATGCACAATCTTTACACCAAGACCAACAAAGCAGGGTGAGTAACTATGCCAGTCTTAATGCGACCTTTTGATTGACCCTTGTGTGAGAAGGGATTCCCGGGAAAAAATGTAGTAAGTGGATTTAACTCTCCCTATCAAAATATTCTATGTTTGTTTGTAGCTTTGGAAAGTTATCTTTCACACCTATTCCAAAGCCCTACAACTAATCTAATGTAGGTTTTCTACCGAAAAATATAAAAATGTCTAATCAATTTTTATAAGTTCTTTATTTTTAAGGTGGTTGTTACTCAAAAGGAAGATGATGTGGACAATATGGTGTTTTGACCGACTTGAAAGTTATGCAAAGAGATGAAGATGCAATCTTTTCATTTCAATGAGAGCTATGCTACGAGAAGGAGAAAACATTTATCATTCCCATATGCACAATGTCCCAAAATTTTAAAACTCATCAATATCGATATCTTCAATAAATGATTCAAAGTGACTGTATACCAATACACGATTCATGCCCCCCCCCATTTTTGTAATTTAAGACCAAAAAATGCCAAGAATCATGCAATTTCGCTACTTCAAATGCAAGGATGTCCCCAATCTAATATAAAACAAGAAATTAATTTGTTTTTTGTTTCAAAAAATTCACTAATTGAAATAATGAACTTTCTTAAAACAAAGAAACCCAAACTAAAAGCTTTCTTTTAAAGAAAACTATTCAAAAGAAATATGATCTTTCCCTAAACAATTCTAAAGAAAACACAGACTTTGCAATTGAAAGAAACTCAAAGCTAGAGACTAATCCTTCAAAACCAAACAAAGGAAAGATGGATAAAATCAACTCAAATAATGTCAAGCAGACTGTAAACAGATCAATATAGGCTCCAAAAGTTCAATCCAGTTGATCAAAGAAAAACTGGGCATCAAAAGAGAACAAGACCTAATCCAAAAACATTTACTAACAAGTTCGCAAGCCAGCAGTATATTACAGTGCGAAAATCAACATTTTTCGCAGGCTAGCAATGGGTAGGGTGCGAACATGTCGCACTAGTTTAAACAGTGAGGTGCAAAAATCATAGGTTTTCGCAGGCTGTATACAGGTGACGTGTGAGAATGTTTGTAATCAAAAGGAATTTGGAAAAAGGACAATGATATAAGTGAACTTTCAGATCCAAAGAGTCGGGATGGATCTCCCACAGACCCAGAGACCAGAAATCAAGCAATCAAAGAAAGGAAAACTAAACTAACTAGGAAAAAATACATTCCCTAGTGGAGTCACCAATTTATTTATTGGATAAATCGGTAGGTGCGGACACTAACTAATCTCCCTAGATCCACCTAGATCTAGAACAAAACACACCAAAACATGATGCTTTCCTTAAGTTTTAAATATTGAATTTACTAACTAAAGAGGGATAGGTGACATACTGTTTAAATGTCGCTTCCTCTCACCATCGCCATCCTAGCTTCATTCCAACACTCATACAATGATGATCCTACAAAAGAACGCAACCAACCAAAGTGATAGTAATATCATAAAATCAATATAAACCTATGTATGTGATCAAGGAATCATACAATAAAACACAACAAGCTTTATAGGAAAGAATCATATTACTATATCATATTAAATGTGAAAGAGAGATTACAACCATGGCCTTGATGTTGTAAGTTCCCTTCCAACTGTCCTTCGTTCCCCACACACTTCCACTCCAAGAATTCTGAGAGCATATATCTGATAATATTCATAATCTATCTTGACAAAATGGCTCATCTAGCCAAGCTAACAATATCCAAAGTTCAATCCAATCCAAGCTAATCCCAAAATGTAACTTTCTCCATGAGAGCTCCTCTCCTTTTATAAGTTGAAGAAGATAAGGTGAGGAGGCTAGGATGATCCCACCAAATCATGAAAGTGAGTAAGATACAAACCATTCAGATGCCACCCCACCATGGAAGTTTTTCCTTCTAGAAGCATCGAGAAGATGCTCATTTTTCCCACGTATGAGCATTCTTGCACCCTACCTATAGAGCAACCTGCAAACCTCTCGCAACCTAGCTATGGTGCAGCTTGCAAGAATCAGGCATTCTTGCACCCTTTCTATATAGAAACCTATGAACATCCTCTTTAATAGGGTTTTTACAAAGGAAAATGCAACTTCTTTTCTCAGGAAAAGTTCTTCTCCCTTCTTTCTTCATGAACTCAAGCCACTGAACCCTCTGAAGGAAACATATAGGTTTACATCATTAATGGTCATAGGGATGAAAAAAATAATGTGTAACAGATACCGAAAAGTGTCAAGGTTCAACGATCAAATATAAGCGTACCCAAGTGCTCTCGGACTGGCTTCCTTGAAAAAGTCCTGATGCCGAAAATGGATCGGGGATCAACGATCAGTGATAATGTTGTTGTGTTTGAAATTTCTATTGTGATCCTTATGGATTTTCCTTGATATCTATAGAGTGTGTCGGGCATCGGCTATCAGTGATTTATTTTTGTCTTTTGTTAACGTTTGTCCTCCTCGTATTTTACCGATATCGAAGGGGATCGACTATCTCTCGAACCTTTATGCAAAAAACTTATGAAAGATAAAACTAACTTATATTGATGTCGATGAATATCAACACTAGGGGATTGTTGTTTTATGAGTGGTTCCTTTACTTTCTTGAAATCTTTCTGATGTTGAACCTAAGCGCATTAGGTGCAGTGTTTGCCTGTCGATTCTTAGTCCATGTGTCAAGGTATTTTATTCATGGGGTTTCATAAGTTCAAACATACCCTAATAAGTGATGAGAGTCATGAAAATAAACAAAGACAAAACATTTGCCAAAATGAAATTGAGTCAGACAGTGTAGAAAGCAAGTGGTACCCAAAAAGTGACAAAAATTTGATAAGGATTTTTTTTTAGGGTGTGTTGAGTGCTCAACAAGTGGAAACTTACTGGGAAAAATCAAAATCTTTGTTCCCACCTCGAGCTCACCTAATGCCAAAGTTGCTTAAGAACTTAACTGGTTTTTATCAGAGCCTCTCCTATCCTTGCATTTGAAATTCCCTAGTTGGTGAAATCTGGGCTTGCATGTGGGGTTTCAACCTTTATTCCACCTTTGTTTTCTGTAACCATGACCCATGCCCTCTTTTGAAAAGATTTTATTAAATCATTTACTGGAACCAGGAATTTTAGTTATCATCATTCACTTGCTATGGTGTTGTTGCACTCCCAGCAAGCGTCCATAGCCCCGACGGAGTCACCTCGATGTCACATACCTTGATCCGCTGCTAGCGATCATCCATATCCCTGACAAAGTTATCTACATACCCTCTCCTACTTTTCACTCATTTTATACAATTGATTTTATTTCGGTAGAATGCCCTGAGCGAGTGGGAGAGGAGGACGTCTTTTATTTGCAAAATGATATGGTTAAAGTGAAATTTTTTCTATCTCTATCTTGAGGTATATGTACTCCTTTCTATATTACCATATTTCCCTTCATGTTTTACCACACCACCAGGTGAACACTTCATCACTTTTCCAAGGTTTTTTATTTGCATAGGTCAGATACATAACTACTTCAAAAAAACCGCGATTCTCCCAACACTTCTAGTGTTGTATGTAAGCATGAGTCAAGAACAAATTCCATCATATCGCATGAACTAAGGTCAACCAATTCCTTGCTAAACTCAAAATTCAAAAGTGTATAAAGTACTATAACAAGAAAAACAAAAAATGAGTAACTCCGCAATCATCTTACCTAAAAACAAAGTATCAAAAAAACACACTTTTTTTTTCTTTTAACAGAAATATTGTTTTAAGGCTTGGCCATTCAGTGGGAAGGCATCAGGTTTCCCCCTCATATTTTGCAATCGATATGTTCCTACCCCAATTTTATCGGCTACTTG
>CBVK0102193539.1:0-12113 GCA_900067695.1 Picea abies | reverse complement strand
AAATTTGCGTTGTGAATGTATGCCTAATGTTTATAATAGCAATGCAGGTTTTGTACCTGAAAAAGACTCTGTAAAGGAGGTCAAGCAGACTTCCTGTAATGTGCATTAAACCGCGTTCGAATCCTCTCAGATCTCTGTTGTGGCATAAATTTTCCTCAATTATTCCGCATAAATCACTCCTTCTGCTGGACAGCCAGTGGATTGTGCTCCTCGCTGTCTTTCCTGTCCTTTCCCTGGAGCATGCCTAAGCCTCCTGCATGCAGATCATGATCAGAAAATAGACAAACCACCCAAGGGATCCATGGCAGCGGTTGCATGTGGAAGAGGGAATGTTACGTGTTGAATTTTTGAACTATGGTAAGGACAGCTGCTCATTAATATATATTTTATTATTATTGACATGATCACAGAGAAACGTCATTGTTAGTAATGTACTGTAGCTTTTAGGGAGAGGCAGATTGTTTAAGAGAGTTAGAAGGCTCTTAAACTAGACATAGAATAAAACTTAAACCTCCTTCCTGATGATTTTTCACAAGCTCTCATGATTTTTCACTAATCCTTATTGATGATTTACACCTCCTTCCCACCATTTCACAAAAAAGACATGGAGATGAAGGAGGAGGATGTCATTCTTAACATAAATGCGCAGGGCTAATGTTTTATCTTTGCTTCCTTTTATTCTAATTTTTCATATTCTTCTTCCTCTAAAGCTTGTTAATGATCTGTCTCTTCCTCTTCTACCAAATCCAATGAAGATTGGAAGGAAAACTATTTTTTTTTCAAAATGGAAACACCAAACCCTAAACCAAATTCTCATTGTATCCTACCATATTTCTTGATTTCAATATCGTATGATAATTCTCAGTGTATCTCATTATATTTTTAGACGTTCTTCACATAAACATTCTCTTAATTCTCATTGTATCTCATCATATTTCTTGATTGACATAGACATTCTTTCATCATCAGAAGATAAATATTGTTGCATAGCTCAAAATAATTAATCTAAGTGTCCTAAGACTGCTTGTAATAGACCACTAATCTTTGTTTTTATGTTCTATAATGTGGATCAAACCATATACATTCACAAGGATAAGAGGGGAGATTTTACATTAAAGGAGGATAACTAATCTTATTATGTTAAATAATTTGTTATACTTCATGATCACTATTAATTGTTGTTATGTATGATAACGTAAATGGAACCATTCAATTATGATTTATGTGGAATGTTGACATTATAATACATGATGTATAATTACAATTTTTGTGGAATGTTGATATTATGATACATGATGTATAATTATGATTTATGTGTAATGTAAATATTGGCCTTGTAAATGTGAGTTGTTGTTATCCATCATACTTATTAATTATCATTGTTAATCATTATTATGAGTCATATTTGTGTAGAATATCAACATTGTCACCTATTAGTGTCACTGGTTGGTATGTGTCATATCACAAATCATACATTTCATGGTTTTCCATTAGCGTAGACACTATGATACATATTCAATGCAACACTCTTCAATGTGTGTTGTATTCTTTGTAGGTATACTATGTATATTAATGAGGTGGGAGTCTTGAGGTAGTTCAATCATTTATAGGCTATGGTACAAAATTGACCCATAGTTTTATATACCCATTATATTTTAATAAAAATTAGCATATTATGTGTGGTGGTGTGGATCTCCTTTTTTCTATTTTTCTCAATTTATGGTTTCCAATGTAAATATATTTGTGTAATGTGTATGTTCCATGCTTTCTTTCTCCTCCATATATATGTTTGTGTAATGTGTATTTTCCATGCTTTATTTCTTTCTCCTCCATATATTTATCAATTTTTTTTCTCTTCGGAGACAACTATTCTCTTCAAAGACAACCACCTATCATTGTCTCTATCATTGTCTCTATCATTGTCTCTAATACAATTGAATGTTATCCTTTTCATGGGTCATTTTCATATCATTGTCTCTAGTACAATTGAATGTTATCCTTTTCATGGGTCAGGATGACTTCTTTATCCTCACCCAAAATATAGTATCCTACATCTTAAATCTAGGATCCAATCTCATCCACACCGAGTCACTCTAAAAGTCTAGTAAATACCACATTAGTTCACACAAAGAGTATTTAATATTTTCAAAATATGTTTTGGTATAATGGTAAATAATTGGGGTTGGGGGCTTTAAAATTATAAGCCGATGTAAATTTTTAATTATTGATATAATGTTTTTCAATAGAGCACTAAATTTATACAAGGAGATATGGACTAGATAAATAAGAGGATGATGGGATAAATTCTCAAAATAAAGATAATTTTTATGAGTTCACAAAAACTTGTTTTGAACATTTGTCACTAAGTGATCACATGCTCTTACCTTAGATTTGGAATGTGATTGTAAATATTGGCTAACAACTTAATTCCTAGGGTTCTTTGCTTATTGGGCTTTGAACCTAAATAATCATCATCCTCAACCATAAAGTTTATTACTAAGACAAATGTTATACTTTGTGAAAAATATGTCACAATATGGAAATAAAAACAACTATATAGGACATATATTTTTCTATAACTTTTCATTTATCTATAACAATGTTGGATGAAATTTTTAGGTTTCCAAATATATAAAGAGATTTTCATGTTTCCTTCCAATAGCTTGGAATAAAAAACAACAATTACATTTAATAGTTTGTGCACTACAATACATTACATGACATATCAATTTGGTGTATTTAGAGTGGCTTAGAGGAAAGTTGTTATCCTCCCTCGCTCGAGTTCAAAACCCACCTTGTGACATGATTTCTCTTTTTATGAACCAATTGTTGACTAATGACCCTTAAAAAATATAATTTATCCTAAACCCTTAAAAAATATAATTTATCCTAGATGTACCATTCTCATATTGACGAGGGGAAGTACTCGATGATTTTTACTGAGAAAAGCCTTGCATAAAAATAAAAATAAAAAGAAAAGTAAGAGTAAAAAAAACAAAAAACAAATTGTTGAATAACATGTAAATAAGGAAATTAAGTTATCCACTTCATTAGAAACATGAAAAATACACTCAAAATATAACTTATCCTAGATGTACCATTCTCATATTGACAAGGGGAAGTACTCGATGATTTTTCCTAAGAAAAGCCTTGCATAAAAATAAAAATAAAAAGAAAAATAAGAGTAAACAAAAACAAAAAACAAATTGTTGAATAACATGTAAATAAGGAAATTAAGTTATCCACTTCATTAGAAACATGAAAAATACACTCATTATTGTTTTAATAAGAAAACGTATGGTGATAATTAAAAGGCATAAATCTTAACACTTTTAATAGGCCACTATAATTGATATGGAGACGCTTTTCCATAAGGAGATTTACCTAGTTAGGGTTTTTCCCTAGTCATCTCGGTGTCATTAATGCACCTCAACATCCATAATCAACTATGTTCCTCCAATGTTCTTCCCTTTGGTTTTTCTATAGTATGTACTAGGATCTTTATTTGCATGACCCATTCCTTCCTTCACATAATTAACACATGTATGGTTTCCTCTCTCTAATGGGCTCATTTGCTACTAAATAATTCTCCTCTACAATGTTAAGAACAATTGCATTTATTTAACTCTATTGAGCTTTGATATTGGGTGTTTCTATTGGTGTCTCAATGCCACCCATCCCTATATGTTTATATTCCCTCTCATGGAGTAAATATCTTGTTGTTGGAGTTGAGAAGAAATATCTTAAATGTATTTTATCTCCCTATGGTATTGCAAAGTTGTCCTACTCATTTGGACACTTTATTATTGTAACAACTTCATCTATGTTTATCTTCTTGTTGACATAGGAAAATTTACCTTTTCATCTTCACATATTCATCTAGCAATATAGCTTAATTAAACCTTCCTCCATCGAAATGGTGAACCCTTTGGTTATGGATTGGGTGCCATAATTTGGGTTTATAAAATTAAAATGAAATACAACTATGAATGAAAATGGATAATGCGAATAATATAATCTCATCTTAAAGATTAAAATAAATTATTGAAATGAAACAAAAGGTTAAACACAAATAACAACGAAAATGGATAATGTGAATAATATAATCTCATTTTAAAGATTAAAATAAATTATTGAAATGAAACAAAAGGTTAAACAAAAACAACAATGGAAATACTCTAGCAACTATAGTGTGTCCAAAACCCAAATAATTTTTTAGAAACTAAGTAATAGTCTACAAATGACCAATAGATAACTTTATTCACATCATTTTTTTAGAAATTCATAAGATAAGTAATGAAAATCATTACAAGCATGAGAATAGTCTACAAATTGGAATATCCATGCCTATAACAAGCTTGAGGAAAACCATGGAAAGTGAGAATAGTCTACAACCAATCACAACTTTGAAAAAATATAAGCATAGAAGATAACAACATCTCCTATTAACATATGAGAATAGTTTACAATGCCAAGAAAACACCCCTTTTCATGACTACATTGGTTCTATTTATAAAAATTTCCAATGACTCTTGGTCTTCCTAGACTCTTGACTAATTGATTCCTAGACTATTTGGATTTCTATCCTTACATAACTTTCTCTTTATCCTCGTGTTGACAATGAGGATATGTAATTTAATTAAATGTTCAAAGTTACATGATTTTCCTTCTACTTCAGATGAAACTCTCAATTAATAAATTTGTCCTTTCGTGACTATGTATTGAACAAAGTCCATGACCTTTGGAAACATTATATCTACTTTCCTTGAATATCTCAACATCTTTCAAAATGATCATGTTTGTGCCTTGCAATGTGTAGTTCCTCTTCCCTTCATGAATTCATGGACTTTCACTCTAGTGGTGGTCATTTTGATTCTTCTCTCCCTTTTCCTAGTCCTAATCATTGAGAAATGCTCAATATTCACCTCTACTACATGACTATAAAGAATCCTTTACATAAACTTCTCTCACGTTTCCGTTTCAATGTCCAATGATCATGTTTGTGCCTTGCAATGTGTAGTTCCTCTTCCCTTCATGAATTCATGGACTTTCACTCTAGTGGTGGTCATTTTGATTCTTCTCTCCCTTTTCCTAGTCCTAATCATTGAGAAATGCTCAATATTCACCTCTACTACATGACTATAAAGAATCCTTTACATAAACTTCTCTCACGTTTCCGTTTCAATGTCCAATGATCATGTTTGTGCCTTGCAATGTGTAGTTCCTCTTCCCTTCATGAATTCATGGACTTTCACTCTAGTGGTGGTCATTTTGATTCTTCTCTCCCTTTTCCTAGTCCTAATCATTGAGAAATGCTCAATATTCACCTCTACTACATGACTATAAAGAATCCTTTACATAAACTTCTCTCACGTTTCCGTTTCAATGTCCAATGAAGAATCCTTTACATAAACTTCTCTCACGTTTCCGTTTCAATGTCCAATGCTTACATATTTTTTTGTATTCTTTGCCATATTACCTTCATATACATAATCTTCATTAAATCTTGGATCATCATGATAATAAACATGTGTGACAACATTGGAGAAATTCCCTCACTTGTGCAATGAAAGTATGAACAAGACTTTATAGAAAGAAGACTCGTTGAGTTGTTTTTGAAGTCTTTCAAGACAAAAAGCAATCCAAAATAAGAGTTCCCAGGTGCAAATGCATTCATTTCAAGATTATTTTCATTGTGATTTTATCAAACTAGAAATGAGAAATTCATGTTTTCCTTAATGATAAACTTATGAAAGCAAAATTATCATCACCACAAGTTCTCTTGAGTGAAATGTTAGACTTATCACAGTTTTTAATGGTATTGGCTTCTACTTATCCCTTGTTTATCTTTTATATCATCTTTTTATGCACTTGAAAATTGTTTCGCATATTGAAAGGATTTTTATTAGGCAAAGAAATAAACTAGTGGTTATTACTTTGCATAAGGATTGTGTTAAGAGGAAGTCATTATTTCCATGCACTGATCTCCATTAAATTTGAATAATAAATTTGCACAAACTCTATGGCAATTCAATTGTTATTCAAAGGTATGATGATTTTACTTACAAATTCACAAGCTTAATGGATTAACACTGAAATAAAAACTAGGAAACATGCATATAAATGGAGAAGGATAAGATTGGTAACCAAGCATATGTCTAAAAACTTATCAACTCATAACCATTTAATTAAATAAATAGGGGGTTGGTTAGTAAATTAGTAAATGAGCACACATAAGTGGATCAAATCCCACCCCCATTTCCTTCAAATTCCTTAGTCCTCTCAAATTTTATTTGATCATTAGGTACTATTTGCAATCATCTTTGGTCTCACCCTAGGTGGGGTGGATTGTTTGGTGGCCTCCTCTTGGTTTGGTTTCTAAATTCATATGTGGATTCTTCATTCTAGGTTTGTTGGTTGGCCCTGTTGGATTTTCTCTAAGAAGTCTTCACAAATTATTGTGTTTGATCTCCACTCACTTTGTTCTCTTATTTTTGGAAGTTTAGTTTAGGCTCTTGGTTTTCACCCGGGTCATCATTTTCATGAGATGCTTTTCCTACTCTTTTTTGAGCGCATATTCATGATATGTGTTGGGGGGGGGGGGGGAGGCAAGACTTTATGCATTATGGGTTTATACCCTTCTTATTTTTTCTTGATCTGTAAATTTCCATGGATATTCAACTAGAATAGTTCATCAAAATAGTTCTAATAAAATATTGAAATATTTACTATGAAGATCAATTTTCCTTTATATCTCAGTTTCTTTAATTACTAGTGTTTCTACTTAAAATGTATGAAATAACTAAGATGTGAAAAATAGAGAACAAAAATAAATACTCACTCACCATCCAAAATTACACATAATATATGACTTAGGAAACCCAATACGGTAGAAAACTTTGCTAGAAGATGAGGTTGCTTTACTCTCTTTTATTCAAATGCAAGTACAAAGAAAGAGGCACTCTCTGTGGAGTTTCCTTTGACATTGTGGCTCATATGGATGATATAGAATCTCTCTTTATTTTTTATTCTCAAAAAATACCACTCTCAACTATTATGCTTAACTATGGAACAAGATACAGCGCAAAAGAATGGAATCCATTCTCCTCTTAGTGGCCTGATATTTAACATAGTCTCATAGACATGTAAGGTTAAGGTATTAACTTCCTCAAACCTAAATTAGTGATCTAGATTTGACCTTCAATAGTGTTCTATAAAATCCACTATGTGGCTAGCTCCACACGTTTAAGTAATGGGGGTTGATGTGGCATCCACTCACACCATGGCGATCAATACGATACGTAAACTTGTGGGAGACATACCTTTTGCATACCAACTCCGATTGAGGCAATTCTTGCACCGTTGGAAAGCTCTCGGTGTGTAGAATATTTTAGATATATCAATAGTAAAGTTTGAACCATAAAAAAATGTCATTTGATGCCTCAAAATGGATCCAAAATATTTCAAACAATGTTTTGGACCGAAATTTCCAAATTGGGAGTAGTCGCTAAAATGGATCTGCAAGTTGATTCCTCCAGTTTTTGCACCCATAAAACATAAAAATAGATGAAAAATAATATAATGATCCAATAAGTATAATACATTCCCATTTAGGGACACTTTTGGTCCCCAAAATATTTACTAAATAAGGTGAGGAAAGTTTTCCTCTACCTTCTCCCTAGAGTACCACTTTGTTTTTCCTGTAAGTTTCCCTTTCAACCAGATATTCCAATGTTCATGCTACCCCTATATTGCAGTTATGGATTGCTTCTGAAAAACTATGTCCTTTTCCAACTCTTCCTAAACATTTGGTGCTAAATCCTCTACGTGCTAGGACCTGCTTCTCATCTTGATCCAACATGGAAGGCTCATAGATTTTGAGATTATCCACATTAGCTATAGAGCAAATTAACATGTATGGGGTGGAATAAGTCTATAGGATTTATATCCCACCTTCTAAGTCTGAACGTGTAAAGCTCCATGCCATAGAGACTTGTTATTCTTACTAAGACCCTATAGTATTTTGTTGTTCAGTTGTAACCAAACTCTGTCTCTCACTTTGAATGAATTATCGGTTCTATTTTGATCATGTCTAGCCTTGTGTTTTTCTTGCGACTTCTTCAGTGTATCCTGTACCTGCAAATGGATTTTCCTAATCTCCTAAACATTTGTATCTTCTCTTAATGAATCTCTTGTGAGTTCCTCCATCAATCCTCCTTGCTATCCATACACAACATCAAAGGGTGAAGGTGGTAAATATCCAAAGTAAGTTTCAAAAGGTGACTTATTAGTAGAAGTGTGGACTACTCTGTTATAAGAGTGTTGTATGTATATCAGATTCTCATCCTAGGTATTCAAATACTTCTGATTTTAACCCCAAAAAATATGCACCAAAGTCATGTTGACTACTTTTGTATGCCCATCTGTATGTGGATAGAATTTTGTAGATCTCTTCAACTTAGTTTCCATATTCTCCCACATTGTAGTACAAAATGTATTGATAAATCTAGTATCTTTGTCTGAGATGATGCACCTTGGTATCCCAAATTACGCCCATACTTGTTCAAAGAATATGTTTGCTTCTTCCTATCCTTTGATGGTATTTTTACAAGGCATGAGAATTCACATCTTGTTGAACCTGTCAACTACCACAAATAGATAGTCATGTCCCTACCTAGTTGTTGGTAAACCTCCTACAAAATCCATGGAAATTCTTTCCCAAGGTCGAGTGGGTACATGTAAGGGATGATATGGAACTTTGTTCCTATTATTGGGCGTGTTGGTACAAGAAACTATACATCCTCTAATATAATGTGCTACATCTTCTTGCATTATGGGACAATACACATACCTCTGTAAGTTGGAAACTATCTTCCCAACACCAAAATGTCATGCAACCTTGGAAGTGTGAGTTTCTATGATAAGTTGCAGTCATTCACCTTTAGGGACACTAAGTTTGTTGAGATTGTAGAGTAAACCATTCTAGAAATGATAGTCAGCCTTGATGCCACCTTCTTCTATATGAATTTTTCCCCGTAGTTGTTGAAAAACCTCCTTGAAGTCCTCATCTTTTGTGTATGACTCTATGTATACATCATGGGTAAAAGGATCCATGTGCATCAGAGTTCCCAAATATTTAATTGTGGAACTGTGTGGCCTTGAAAGAATGTCTACGGACATGTTTATGCTTCCCTTATTATACTTGATGACTCAATGAAATTGCAGTAAAAAGCCCATCCACTTGAAATGTTTGGATTTTGGTAGCTAACTTTGGACCTACAAATATTGTAGTGGTTGGTGATTTTTGTGGATGATGGTCTCTTTTCCCATCAAAAAACATTTTCAGTTTGTAACAACCCCTCCATTAAGACATAAATGTAAGTGAGTACAATAGTGGTAAATTATTATTATCGTTATTATTTAAACATCAGCGGGAAATGTTATGTGAAATAACATACATCAATATTTACATGTTCATTTCTCATCTATATCACTACACAACAAGATTTAGATACAACACCACTATTTGCAAGGATCAACCATATCACATAAAGATAACAAAAGATTTCTATCTGCCCAACCTACCCTTCAAGGTTAGGACCGTCAAGACACATAATCAACACTCAATTCCATAATTCATTTGATTGATTTTGACCATCCAAAGTCTCAGGATTGGCGATTGTTCTGAGGAACATGAAGGTATCTAATTCCCATAACCCCTATCATATTCTAAAATTTGAAATATCTGAAATTCAAAATCACAACATATTACAGTGAAGAAAGTAATGTAAGCCAGTTTGTATTAGAAGAACATACCAATGCAGAAGTTAATCATTATATCAATCAATTCAACTGACCACTTATAACAATATTTGGCCAACCATTTTAAAAATAATTTTTAAGCATATGATCTACTATCAAAATTTACACTTCAACAATAGTTATCCCACTTCAATTCACTACATAACTAATTCCCAATATCTAAGTACACTAATCATTAAAAATTAAATAATAAATAAACATTGTCATCATTAATTTACCCAATCATTATTGTAAATTTATTACCAAACACCTTTTATATATATACATATATGATAAAAAAAATTATATATATATATAAGTTCATAGAGTACTTGTATGGATAAATTTGGAACAACTTAGTCCCATGATCTAAGAGACTAAATTATACTTTTCTTGGATTTTACAACTATACTAAAAGTTCTAAGGAACCACTTCATCTAAATTCACATTTTAATTAGAGGAACGTACTACTATGCAAGATGTGATTGATACAATAATAATCACATATTCCTGTATGAATTTAAGCATCTATCATACACTAATATGGGTTTCAACGATGTTGTCCTTGAATATTTCTAACTTAGAGGTTTAGATTTATAACCCCAACCCTTACACCCAAACCTTCACATCGAATTCTATTGTTAAAAGGGTGCTATAATATTTTACAGCTAAGGAGAAATTACCAATAACAAATGAAGGATCGATTCCAAAGTTTTATTCATTTACAAATCAACATACTCAATATCTACTAGACATAACTAAGTTGTAAATTATAAATATTACATCGTTGCATACCATCCCAATAAAAAATTTAAAAGTTGTTGCATGAGATTTTGTGACTAGTTACGACATTGGTTATGATATACTATACTTTTGTTGTACTAAGTGCTACAAAATTCTTCTTCCTGCTAAACTAGGATATCATATTTGATCTTAAGATGAAGAAGCATCACAAGGTTCTTTTTCTATCCACTACACTCCCTTCCCAATTAGAATCAGTATATCCTTGCAACCTTACTTCACCACCTAAGTCATATCTCATACCATATCCAATAGAACCATGCAGGTACCTCAACACATGCTTTGTTGTAACCCAATGGAAGTGCCTCGATTCAACCATGAATTGGATCAGGGTGTTCATTGTAAAGAAAATATTTGGCCTGGTGTTAGCCAAGTACATCAAGGATCCAATCAATTGCCTTACATAGTGGGATCCACCAGATGAGAATCTAAAGCAGGATAAATTAACTTCTTCATATTTTTCATCATAGGTGTAGCCATGGACTTGTAGACCATCATACTGAATCTGCTCAAGATCTCAACTGTGTACTTCCCTTGTGTGAGGAACATCTTACCTGATATCTACCACACCTCCAATCCCAAGAAATAATGCATCAAGCCAATATCCTTTGTCTCAAACTCATAGGCTATCTCCCTCTTGCATTGATCAATGAGTCGGTCTTCTCTCGTCAGGAACAAGTCATCAACATATAACACCAAGATCAAAATATAGCCATTAACAACCTTGTAGTAAATGTTGGGATCTTCTTCACTCTTGGCTAAGACCAGGCTCATCAAGTATCCATCAGTACTAGAGTACCATGGCTTGGGTGCTTTCTTGAGTGCGTGCAAGGCCTTCTTTAGCCTACAAACATGAGACTCCCTCCCATGTACCTCAAATCCCTGAGGTTTTTTTATGTACACTTCCTCCTCAATCACACCATTGAGAAATGCAGTGCTTACATCCATATAGTGTAATATCCAATCCATGACTATTGCAATGGAAATAATGGTCCTAATGTAAGTGTACCTGACGACTGGAGAAATTGTCTCCTCATAGTCCACTCCCTCTTTTCGGGAGAACCCTCTTGCCATGAACCTTGCTTTGCAATTTTTTATGTTATTGTCTATTACATGCTTGATCTTGTATATCCAGTTGGAATTCTCCACTGAATTCCCCTTAGGTATCGAAACAATATCCCACACATCAGTATTCATGATGGAATGATATTCCTCCATCATGGAATCTCTCCAAACTTATTGACCTGCTACCTCCTCATAACTGGAAGGTTCAAAATCAATGATGTGACTCATCAATTCCATATAACTTGAGAATTTCTGAGGTCATCTACTTTTCCTAAAAGTACCATGGGGAGTTGCATGCCTCTCTACATCCTGGAACATATCACGAAGCTATACTAGCATCTTCCTGGTCTCTAGAAAAATGACTCTAGGAAGGTCCACTGGTTCAACCGACTCTGTTGACTTCTCCTGATAGTTTGAAGGATGATCAACTAGAATAGAGGGACCTG
>CBVK0102193464.1:0-10617 GCA_900067695.1 Picea abies | reverse complement strand
TAACCATGCACAAAAGACACCAGAAATATCCTGGGAAAACCCTTCTCAACCAAGAGAAAAACCTAGCAATCCTTTGTTATACTTCCAAAAGAAGATCCACCATCCACCACCAAACCTAGCACACAAAAAGGTGTTGCTATGACTGGGAAAGTTAGCTCCTAGAGAAGTGTGAATTGCAGTCATCATAATTTCATACCACAACTTCTGAAATCATGAGATGGCAAGTGTGTGTGATCCACAATGGGGATCCACTCTTATTTATACAAAACTTATCATATCAAATGATGTGTCTATTGGCACAATAGGGCCTAACTGTACAACTTAATAATATAATTAATAATTACACAATATTAATTATCTTTCACATGGTGAGGTAGACTTGTACCCTTTACATCACAAATTAGGGTTACAAGTAAATCTTACTCGTACATGGACACTTGTCATACTCGCATGATTATGTGATAAGATGTCCATACCAAAAATTAGCTTAGAATTAATTTAATGAGCTTATTAAAGCTCTCACTTTCTCATGCGAGAGTAATGTTGGAGATTGTAAACTCTCGCATTTATCGTGTAATTTATTTACCTTCTTTAATAAAATTTGTGTGTCTGGGGACACTTCTGCCCTCTTCAATTGGTATCAGAGCACAGTGATGCGCATTTGGTGAAAAGCAAATTCCAAGCGAAGAAGTCGTTGGAAAACTCCATCATCACATCGATGATCATTTGATTTTTCCATGTACTATAGTTTCTATCTTGGGATCTGAGACTATCGTGGAAGCGTCGCTCTCTCTCCATAACTGAAAAAGATCCTAAGTTTGAATCGCCAGGGTGAAACAATTTGTATGTTTTACTTCTACTTCCTCTAAGATCAAGACCGGTGAGCTTGATTTACATGCTAACCCAATTGAAAAATGCTCTCAAAACTGGACACAAATCGACTCACCTAATTTTCCACTGCATGTCATTCTCTCACCTGAGACGGACTCGGAGAGAGCTTGTTTTTGGAATGGGATCTCATCGTCCTAAGACACTGTCATTCACAACTAAAAACTTGGGAACGTACTTCCATCTTTTTAGAGCACATGAACAAATCCGAGCAACCTCCAAGTACTTGAATACAATCTTTGGAACAGAAAAGCAATCAATCTTTAGTTGGCTCATTGGTGCATTCCTTTTTTGTTGGAATGATGGATTTGTGGGCAAAACACCGTAGCAAACAACAACAGTAATAATCAGAATGGCAACATCCAACGCACAATCCATAGCTGTGAAGTCCAACAATCCGTCTAGCGAACAATCTACATCTCCAAAATTGCCTCAAAATATGTCAGTCATGATTTTTAACTCCATTGCACGATTTTAGCACATGATTCATGGTCAAAACTCTAGCAAACGTTTTTATTTTTAATCATTGTGCTAAAGAAGAAATTGTGTATTTAATGTTCCCTAAGGCATAAGATGCCCTTTTTTTCTTTAAGTGTTAAATTTATTTTTTATATACAAATATAAGGGAGCATTAAAAACACTTTTTTTTTTTAAACTAATGATTAAGATCAAAAATTTATGTTATTTTAAGGGGGGGAAATCCATGATGTGCTTAAATTTATTTGAAGATTCTTCTTCAGGGGTTGGAATATCAATTATATGTTTTTTAAGAGTGGGGTCACTATCTTTAAGGTACAATTGATTGTTTTGTAATTTAAAGTATTTTTTTACTTTAAAGGGGGGAAATAATTCGATTGAAATTCATGATGTACTTAAGTACTTTATTAATTTATGGGAGGAGCTTAGATAGTTGTCAAATCTTGAAATCTTGAAAGCTTTAACTAAAGTAAAATTGTAATTTTTCATTTCTTCCATTGTTTACAAAGAAATAACGAGAGAAAATACGTTAAATTGTGAAATTATAACCAATTTTTAAGAGTCAATTAGAGCCAAGTATAAAGCTCAATCACTTTTTTCAAGCGATTATATGAGGTTCAAGGTTAAGACATTGCTTGAACCTCTTTATATAGTGCTACCATCACCTAAGAACATTCTAGAGGAGGAATCTTCTAGAAGTAGAACCTTCTAAGAAGTCCTCTTACAATTATTATATCTAACTATCCATTTATTATATCTAACTACCATAGTGGACCTTATTTAATAATATAGTGGACCTAGTCCACCTTACATTGAATGGCCTCCAGTGTTATCACTATGGGCCCTATGGGCCCCCCCAGTACCTCTCTAGCTACCTAACACCTCGATAGTTCATCTTCTTTTTGTGGCACAGTGTGTGGTGTTCTTCTCATCCTCTTTTGTGGCGTGTGATGTTTGGCGTATATTCTTCCTTACAAACATTCACAATGTCCAAATTGATAAATTTGTTTGCCAAGTCTGATAAACTCGAAGGCTCCAAAAACTACAAATCATGGAAACGACATATGGAAAGTACTTTGATTTGTAATGAGCTATGGAAATACATATGTAATGATGATGTAAAACCAACTAAACGCACTGACATAGTACAACTAGCTAAATGGGAGCTAAAAGATGAAAACGCATCAACATTAATTAAGTCATTTGTAAATGAAGAAATGTATGTTCACATTGAAAATGCCTCTGATGCATGGTCTTCATGGAATACATTTAAGGATCTATTTGACACTCGACCCGAAACAAAAAGGGTTGACCTTCAATTGAAATTGCTTCAACAAAAATTGACCGAAGGTGGAGATGTACTTGAGTACATTTCTAGTCTACTAACGAACATCAAACAAGATATATTAAGGTCAGATTTGTTGTTGTAGATGACAGTGTGATGACAACGATCTTGATTGCAAGGTTTTCGTCCTCTTATAAACATTTTTTGGAAACTTTGCAGTTGACGGGAAATTTAAATAAGATCACATTTGATCAGTTGACTGAATTGTTATCTCAACATGATAAAACCTTTGGGAAGAGGAAACAAGTCGGTGAAGACGTATTCCTTATTGAAGTCGGTTCTAGGAAGTCTTCAACTCAAATTTCTAGAGGAAGTGGAGCTCAATTTAGTAACAGAGGATGTGGTAATCAAGATCAGACACTTTATAGAGGACAAGGTCGAGGACGAATTCAAGGAAGAGGAATAGGCAATGATCAAGGAAGAGGAAACATAAATTTTCAACGAGGATCAAACAACTTTAGGAGAAGTCAATTAGAAAGACCTCAAAATCACAATAATCAATATGGTAGAGGTAGGTATTTCAGCCAGGTTATATGTAGACGATGTAACAAAATTGGTCATTATGTAGAATATTGTCGCTCTCCAATTGAAAAAATACCAAAGTTTAAGCAACAATCAACTTCGACACAATATGTTAATGATCAAGAGGATGACGCTTCAGAACATGTTTTTACTGCACTTCAGAATTCATAATCAACAACTCTAGAAGTTTCCCATTATTCTCTTAAATGTGATTATGAAGATGCTCGGATCTTAGAGACTGGAGCTACTCAACATGTGACTTTCCGACGTGACATCTTTTTGACATTTCAAGAATGTCAATTAAATTCGATATTTTTTGCTAATGATATGACACATGCACCTTATGGAAAATGTTCAGTGAAAGTTTCTCTTCCTAGAATTGGAGAGAAAATGATCTCGAATGTTTGGTATGTACCAACATTCAAGAATAATTTGTTATCCTTGGCGACGATTCGATAAGTTGGGCATCAAGTCATCATGGAAAACAGGTGGGTGAAAATCAACTCCACCAAACAGAATTTGAAGACAGTAATGACTGGATATGAAGATGGAAAACTTCTTAGGATGAAAGAAAAATTCATTCCTCGGAAGAAAGATTTTGTGAGCACTGTGGATTCAACGACTTCACCAATAAAATTATGGCATGTTTGATATGGACATTTGAATTTTGAAAGTCTCTCTCAACTTCAAAAACATGGAATGGTACAAGGACTTCCTACTTTTAAGAAGGAAAATGCAAGATGTGAAGCTTGCATTTACAGGAAACAAAATAGAGAGACATTTCCAACGGGTTTATGGCATGTAAACAAATTTTTACAATTTGTTCATAGTGATATTTGTGGACCCACGGAGACTTCTCTAAGTGGCTGTAAATATTTTCTATTCTTCATTGATGATTATAGTCGAATGACTTGGGTTTATTTTTTAAATTCAAAGTCAAAACCTTTGAAAGGTACAAGGTTTTTCAACGTCTGGTTGAAAATGAATCTAAGGAAAAGATTGGGACATTACAGATTGGTAATGGAGAGGAATTCACGTCCAATTAATTCGAAAATTTCTGCAATGAAAGGGGAATCAAAAGACAATTGAAAAATGTATATACTCCTTAGCAGAATGGAGTAACAAAAAGGATGAATCACACTTTTTTAGGAATGGCGCGATCCATGTTAACCTTCAAAATTTTCCCTAATATTGGGTTGAAGCATTTGAAGCATGGTATGGATTCAAGCCTCGAATCAAACATCTTCGAGTTTTTGGTTCAGTATGTTATGCATTAGTTCCTAAAGAAAATCAAATTAAGTTAGATTCACAAAGTGTGAAATGTATCTTGCTTGGATATTCCGATGAGAAAAAGGGATATTGTCTTTTATCTGACGACAAATTCATGGTCATTCAAGATGTTATATTTGATGAAACAGAAAGTAAGAGTGTTGCAAAAATAGAAATCCTTCTTGAAAGGTTGGACAAACAAGTTGATAAAGAAAAACTCATGATGCACAATCAACCAAGTCAATAACGTTGGTTTGAAATTGATTTGACTTTTTCAGAACATGACAATTCTTCATCAATTTTATATTCTTCTTCATCACAAAGTTCCTCTGAATCTTCATCTAGTAGTTCATCAAATGATGGCACTCCACCTATGAATACTTCAAAGGAAAGAAGAGTTTTTTTCTTTATCAATCCTATCTTTAATAATAGTGAAAACTCAAATCCCCAAACAAGTCAACATCAACTCCCTAAGTGGGTTATTCAACTTTTGAAAGATGTGAGCCCTAATGAACGAAATAAAATAGGTACAAGAAGTTCAAATAGGGACAAAGGAAATTTTTCCTTAATATCAAATGCTTTTATAGAGCCCTCAACTTTCAAAGAGGCGGTAAAACATGCATAATGGAAACAAGCAATGCTTGATGAGTATAAAGAAGTGATAGAAAATGGGACTGGGACACTTATTGATTGTCTTCCAAATGTTAAACCCATCGGATGCAAGTGGGTTTACTGAATCAAGTATAAGCTATATGCAACGATAGACAAGTATCAGGCAAGACTTGTAGCCAAGGGTTTGCACAAAAGGAAGGGATTGATTATGAAGAAACTTTTGTGCCAACAACAAAGTGAAACACAATCCAAATGGTATTTGCATTATCAGCTCAAAAGGGATGGAAAGTACATCAGATGGATGTCAAAAGCGTCTTCCTCAATGGAGATTTGCAAGAAGAAGTATATATGACTCAACCTCCTGGTTTTGAGCTCGAAGGACAGAAACAAAAATTTTGTAAGTTGATCAAGGCGTTATATGGATTGAAACAAGCTCCCGGATCTTGGTATGCAAAAATGGATTATTACCTTCTATGATACCTTATATGTGCGCCTATAAGGGAAAAATCTAGTAATTTTAGTCATGTATGTTGATGACTTGATCATTACTGACAACAATCATGATCATATTGTTCAGGTAAAGAAGGAATTGCAAGGTGGATTCAGGATAACAGATTTGGGATTACTTCACTACTATCTTGGAGTTGAAGTATATCAACATTCAAACAGCATTTTCATTAATCAATGCAAGTATGCATCTGACTTATCGAAAAGATTTGGCATGACAAATTGCAAATCCATTCTGACCCCGATGGATCAAAATTTAAAAATTTAAAAACTTAAAGGGGGGGAATTGGTAAACAGCACAAGTTATAGGTAGTTGATTGGTAGCTTGATTTATTTGACAACCACTTGTCCAGATTTATCATATCCAGCCGGTATTCTCTCTAGATTTTTGCAAGAACGTAGTTAATCCACTGGAATGCAACAAAATGGGTTCTTAGATATATTCAAGGTACAAAAGATTATGGTCTTCTATACAAGAAGAATAAAAAAAGTGTACTTGTTGGATATTCAGATGCAGATTTTGTTGAAAGTGTTGATGATAGGGCATCAACATCAAGTTACTTGATGAATATGGGGTTGACGATAATTTCTTGGAGTTGTAAGAAGTAGACTATTGTAGCAAATTATTCTCTAGAAGCAGGATATATATCAGCATGGGAAGGAGCATGTGAGATAGTTTGGTTACGCAGAGTTTTACAGAATTTGGGAATTTCTCAAACAGAAACTACTTCATTGTTAATTGATAGTCAGTGAGTTATTAAACTTGCTAAAAATCAAATTTTCCATAACAAAACAAAGCATGTCAACACAAAGTATCAGTACACTAGGACACTCATTGCAAAGGGCGTCATCAAACCAACATATTGTCCTTTAGAAGATCAAATCTCAGATATTTTCACGAAACCACTTGGCAGGATCAAATTTACTAAGTTTAGAGAAGAACTTGGGATTTGTTCCAATGTACTTTTGGATCAAAGGGGGGAATGTTAGATATTATGATCCTTAAGTAATTAGTATAATAATATTTTATTATACTTAGGCTTTTCTAGAATGTATTTAGTTATATTAGATAATGAGTCTAGAAAAGAGTCGTTTCGTAGAAGCAACAAAATAACAAATTGTTAGAATAATTTGTTCCAATGTACTTTTGGATCAAAGGGGGGAATGTTAGATATTATGATCCTTAAGTAATTAGTATAATAATATTTTATTATACTTAGGCTTTTCTAGAATGTATTTAGTTATATTAGATAATGAGTCTAGAAAAGAGTCGTTTCGTAGAAGCAACAAAATAACAAATTGTTAGAATATTTTTTTAATGTACATGAACACTTGTCATACTCACATGATTATGTGATAATATGTCCATACCAAAAATTAGCTTAGAATTAGTTTAATGAGCTTATTAAAACTCTCACTTTCTCATGTGAAAGTAATGTTGAAGATTGTAAGCTCTCGCATTTATTGTGTAATTTATTTTCCTTCTTTGATAAAATTTGTGTGTCTGAGGACGCTTCTGCTCTCTGCAAATTTGAGATCATGGTTCTCGTTAAGTTGGTAACTTTGTTCCTATTGTAATCATCAATAAAAGTCATCATATATTTATTACCAAAAGTAGATGCAACATGTATGGGGCCACACAAATCAAAGTGTATCAATTCTAGTTTTCTACATGCTCTTGAAGTGGAATCATGAAAAGCTTGTTTTCTATGTTTACCAATGATACATGCATCACGTTGCTTCAAATTCCTTGGAATGGTAGGCAAACCAAAATTTCCATTTTTCTTCAATATACGAAGACTATCATAGTTGATGTGCCCAAATCCAGCATGTCACAAGAGACTAAATGACAATGTACCTTCATCATGGTGTGAGAGGTGTGCAAAATTGTGCCTATGCAGATGTCCCTTTCAACTTAAACAATTTGTCATCCTCCCTATAATGTCTCTTTCCAAATTATCTCTCCAGGAGATTGACGTAATAGCCTAAGTGATTTATGTAGGCTATAGTCAGTGAAAAAGGGGATTAATTAATTATTTAATTTCATTGGAGCGGAAAAAGTAACTTTTCAAAAGTGTCATTGAATAACTAATTAAAAGGGCGCTTTAAGTGATTTGAGTTTATAAAGTCACTTTACTTTATTAAAAGGATAAAAGGGTCGATGAGGAAATAAAAGGAGAATGAGAACGCCCTCTCTCATTATGCATGGTTATTTTTCTGAACAGGGAATTAAGAGAGCTATTATGGTTTTAGTTCTTGGGATGAAAAAGCCTAGAGGAGTTTGGGATTGGGTTTGGTGGTGAAACTATCCACCGTAGTCTATCATAGAGGAGGGATCATTTAGATTTCTTCATTGTGCTTCAATGTGGCCAAGTATTTCATCTTTTCCAGCTAAGTTTTTCATTCACAAAGGTTGATTTTCTTGAAGGAGACAAGTATGGTTCTATGGCTGCGTTTTTAGTGTTGTGGGCAGTTTTTTTCTTAGCTGGGGGGTTGAGTTTCTCTTGTGGTTCAAGTTATTGGTTGAAGGAGGCGATTTTCTTATGTGTTGGGCGAGTTTTCTGAGTAGAGAGGCCGAGATTTTGTTGTAGGGGAGTCAAACTCACTTGTTGGGCCGAGTTTATTCATGTTGGGGTCGAGTTTTTCAAACTCACTTGTTGGGCCGAGTTTATTCATGTTGGGGTCGAGTTTTTCCTACCATGACTGAGTCTACTCGTTGTTGGGCAAATTTCTTCATTTGTGGGTTGTGTTTCCTTTGTTGGATAGCGACCTCTTGCTATTGGGTTGAGCCTTTGTCATTTGGGGCCAAATTCCCCCCTTGTTGTCCGAGTTCTTGTGGTGGAAGGACGAATTCAGTAGCTGGCCACATTTCTAGATGATTAGAGGTCGAGTTTTCCCTGCTGGTTGAGTCTCTTGCATGTTGGGGTGAGTGCCTTGTTAGCCGGGTTGATTTTTACAATCCAAGTTCAGTACATCAGGTTGCATCTTTTCTTGGGGAGGCAATTTACTATTGATGAGAGAAATGATCCATGGAGTCGAGTTGAACCACCAGACTATCAAGCAATTGTAACATGTCTGAAATGAATTGAAACAGATTAGTTTGGCGTCCATTTTTGTTGTTTGTTCAAGTTGTCCTTTAGTTATCTTCATGTTGTTATTATTTATATTCTTGTACACAGTTCATTTGGTTTCAAAACAATCTTGTTTCATTTAATAACTATAAATAAGCATAACCCAGCAAATACAAAGAAATAACAATGGCAGAAAAAAAGTTTATAGTGCGGGTGAATATGTTGGCAAAGTGTTTGACGAAAGTCATCACTCAAAAACACACATAAATTGCTACAGCAGTGGGGGGAAATTTATGACAACCTTAGCGAGCGTCATTACACTGGTATCATAGCTTGTGATCCTCCCAGCCTGTGAGGGTATACAAGCTTGGCTATGGCAAAAAATCAAAACAATGGAACCTGTGGTTCAAAGGGGCAGCAAACAAGGAATCGAAGACAGCAAGAGCAAGATGAGGAGTTTATAGATTGTTTGAGGGAATATATGGTGCTTAGTGAGGCATTTCACGCAACCATGATGTTCAATGATTTTTTCACCATAAAACATCACGATGGTATCAAAGCTTGTGATCCTCCCAGCCTGTGAGGGTATACAAGCTTGGCTATGGCAAAAAATCAAAACAATGGAACCTGTGGTTCAAAGGGGCAGCAAACAAGGAATCGAAGACAGCAAGAGCAAGATGAGGAGTTTATAGATTGTTTGAGGGAATATATGGTGCTTAGTGAGGCATTTCACGCAACCATGATGTTCAATGATTTTTTCACCATAAAACATCACGAGTGGTATGAACCCCAAGTATCGGTGGACAAGAAGGTGAAGGTGCCAAGGAAATGGTACTAGTTTCTGAAGATTCTGATACTTCTAAAAACGAGGAAAATGTCAACTCTTCATATTTTTATTCCCCTACAAATGAGAACATGGACGCTCGTGAGGCCTTAGAACCTGAGACCACAAAGGAGATGTGGGCAAACAAGGAAGAAGATAGCATTGATACAGTTTTATCCTAGCAGAGTGACAATGTGGTTCGGGATGAGGAGCCAATTGGTAACACTATGATTTGGGGTGAAGAAGAACCAATTAATGGCATTGTGATCTGAGACAAAGAAGAAGCAAAGGTTGTTGATGGTATGGGGGACACAAGTCTCTTTGATGTTAACTTAGACACCATATTTGATAGGCCTTGTCGAGAGAAGAGTTTCCTTGATGAAGCGGTGTTTGATCATGATGATATCCCACCCTTTGGAGATTGCATGGTATCATCTAGTGAGCCAATTAGTTTTGATGAGGGTAGTGTTCTTACAGCGGACAACAAAATAGAAAATCAATAGTGGGACAAAGCATGCCACTATGATGAATATGAAGAAAGACCTTCAACAATGTAGGACTTGAAGGACCAGTTATTGGTCACAGAGGAGCAAATTGTACAAGTGTTGACAAGGGAAAATGGTGCTCATAAGTTCATTGAAGATCTTATGTTGAAAACTCGGATGGAGGAGAGACAAAAAGGAGTTGCAAAAGGAGTCACTAGTGCTCAATTGCACATAATCAAAGAAGCACTAGAGTAGATGAAATCAGATTACTTGCATATGTTCATGGATAAGGACCTTGCTCTCAAGTTCGTTGAAGACAAGGAAAGGGAGGTTGAGGAGTTTTGTTACCAGTTGAGTTTGGCACGCTCCTCGTCACTTAAAGCAGAGACTCCATCATCTTTGGCAGTCATGACACATGAAGGCGTGAGTGGACCACGTGATTTGAGGGAGGAGGCTCTTGTGACGATCCTGCATGAGGAGCATTCATAGTTACATTTGCTTGAGGAGAGGTGTGACGCAAAGGGTTTTTACTATGCTCATATTTTGCATTGTGGGAATCATGAGTCGTTTCTTTTAGAAAGCCCACTAAAGGCTCAAAGTTTAACTGAGGAGTAAATA
>CBVK0102193434.1:0-13383 GCA_900067695.1 Picea abies | reverse complement strand
AATTGTAAAGTGATGTCGTCAAATCCACCCACTTCTCCTCTCCTTCAGGGTTGCACGACCTCCTGGTCTAGGATCGTTCAAGTTACCGAACCAAATGGCTCATCGAACACCTAATGGGAACTAGTTTAACTTGTCATAGGCCCTTCTACCTTTTCGGCATAGGTTGTGTGGCAACCACAAACCTTCTCCTTAGCGCTCTTCAAATATTAACACCAATAGATGCTAGATGTCTATGCTAGGCTCCTCCCTTGATGTGACGATGGACTTTGACTGTGGGCTAGCTCCCTTCACGACTCCATTCTTCAGAGATTTCGCGAGCTTCTTACTCCCCCTTTCCCGATTTCTGAATCGGTGAATCCTTGAAGACCAAATATATGGTCCACATTATCCTCACACTCAACACTTGTGATCAAATTGTGAGTTAGAATTTCATGATTCCTCTCTTCCCTCAGTGATATCCTTCTCGATTTTTGAATCAGCGAAGTGTTGTCTTCTCGCCACATGTCCTATCTCAATGGACGACTGGGGTTTCTTCGACTCCTAGCTCTTTGGGTATTATCTCTTTGGATTTCCTCCACAGGGTTATTCCTCCAAAATAGGTGGATCTCTTCCATGCATCCTCCTGGATCCAATGGTTCAAATTCACCCCACACTTCGCCCTTCACGACCTTGAATTGTTTTCCTTGCAATTCTTCCGAAGTCTGAATCCTCGAACTCTCAAATATGCTTCCACCTGTCTACCTGGATGATGAATTATTTTATGATCTTTGGGACTTTAGAAAGTCATCGACTCCTCTACTTTTCTTAGCACACTTTTCCCTTTACTATTCTCGAACTTCTTCCACACTTTTTGCAGAGTTTTGCGCAAGATCTTCTACGATTTTTCTTGGCTTGAAAACCTTAAAGGTTCCCCATTCCTCTCTGTCCTTCGGTGAACATTCTCTTGCCCTCCTGGAAACTTATGCTCTACTCCTGAGATTGTAACATGGACTTACAGTCTCCTCGACGCACTCCTTACACTCGACTAATCTTTTCAGAGGCTTCTCTCTTAGCCTACCTGAGCATCTTAAGGCATCTCCTTTCCTTTTTCTATGCACTCTTGCAAAGCCTTCCTTCCTCAAAGTGTTCAACAACCCTAGGGTTCTCTTAAGGACTCCAAAACTTCCAATCATGTTGTTCTGGTATGCTCTCGTACGTGCTCTATGCCCTCCTGGAAAAGTGTTTCAGAGTGTTTAGTAACTCTAGATTATGTTTCCTCCTACACAATCTTCCCTTCCAAGGTACTTAACCACCTTGAAATTTCCTCCCGAGTCTGTGAATTAACCTGGTATTCCCTCCTCACAATTTCTCTTCTAACTTCACTCAGTTCAAACACGCACTCCTTGCATCGACTCACATAGTTTCCAACCTCTATTGCACACTCCTTTCACTTAGCCTAGAGAACCAAACTTAATCCAACACAATCACAGATAGAAAATTGTATCCTTATCCCTTTAGACAATTTCTAAAATTCATCTACAATTCAAATGCATATGAATGGCATTCACCACAAAATATCCACTACACAGAAATTGATAATAGGAAAAAATGTCATTTTCTATTAATGATAGAATGTTCATTACAATATGGGAGTCTAAGCTACAACTAAGTCTCATCTCTCTGTGTTTCTCTCCCTATATCCTATGCATTTCTCCTCTTGGATTACAATCATTTTTCTTCAAAATCCCAGCCTCTTCTATTGGGCATACAATATAAATATTTATACAAGAGGGGCTCAACGAGATTCCCTCCAAGCTAAGATAGTGGTGTTAAATCATCATTCAAAACACTTTCCTAATGGGCAAATTACAATGATGGAAATCCACTCCAAATCGGATGCAGATCCCTCCTACCGTCAACCACTTAATGGAAACCTTATCTCCAGCTTGTGTGAATTCACAACTTGGCTCTTCCAACCTATCGGCATTAATTTTCTTTGATCATGTCTTAGATTATCAAAGGAAAAATGAGAGGGTGACACCTCTCCCTTCCTTGAATGTGCACCACATGTTTCAATCGGTTGGCGCAAGCTGAGGTGGAGAAATGCTCCTGCATCATACTCCATGACTATGAAAAATCATGAGCTCCTTCTCATGAGCTTTCCAACTCAGTTGAAATCCTCCTAGATCCCAAAATTTCTCCTAGATCTATCTTTCGGCTCCTCTGCCTTGTTGCTGCTGCTCCTGCATCTTTTCTATGGCTCATGTAGGTTCCTTTCTGTCCATCTTCTCCTTGTTGACTACTCCTTCTACTGACCCCAACATGAACTTGCTTATCTCCTCAACCATCTCATCCAGTTTCTCCATTGGTTGGCTCTTCTTTTGCAGTCTAGATTGCTACACTTCTTCCTTGTTAATGGGTAAATCACATCAATCTCCCAAGTTCTCTTATTCATGTATTTGTGGCCTTAGCTTGCTAATCTGCTGCAACTTCCACTCCTGCAGGCTTCTCATTACTAGGCTTCTTCTCAGCTCCTACTTCTGACAGATTTGCTCCTGTCAACTTCTCTTATGTTGGTTCAAATCCAACTTCCTCCAATTGCTCCTTATGATGGTATTCAACTCCCTCTTCTACTGCATGCTTGAATTTTCCATTCATCTCATGTTCAATTTCTCATCCGAAATTTCTGAGCAATTCTGTTGAATGATTTTCTCCTACGATCTGCAAGATTGTCCCCTCGCATTGATTTTATGGTTCTGGATTATTCAACCAATCCTCCATCATCCCCAACTCTTTCTCCCATGGATTGAGAATCTTAACTGTATTCTCTTCTTATTCTATTGGGGCATACATCAACATCTTTTCCTTCTCCTCTTTAATGGCAGTAACTGCTAGATATCTTTTTGTTGCCTCTGTAACACATTCTCTGGCCTCAATCAAGATATGTGGTAGGAATACCTTGATTCCCCATATGACCAGAATACTTCCCTGATCCTTCTCCTCGACGATGGAAGTTTTTAACTTCTCATCATCTTCATTCACATGGTCCACAAGTCCACGTGAAGTTTCACCTGAGCGAGGTCTTTCTTCTACCTCCTCTTCATCTATTAATACCCCTTGATGCAAACTCTCAACTGATCTCACCTCTTCTTCCTTGCCCACTTGGAAATTTGGGATGTCTCCTCTACCCTCCTGGTAGTTTACGAGATCCACTGATCCCTTCTCATTGCTCACCTAGCAACCTATGAGACCCCTTCCAGATATCCTTCCCTCATCACTGAGGTTTTCAACATACCTCAACCACCTTTTTAACACCTATTTCTTCCCTCTGGTCAACAAATTCTAAACATTCCACCTAGTTGTTCTCTTCAAAGGCCACTCGTACCTCCAACATGCCTTTTTCTCCTACTACATCTTGAATAATAGCCTCTCCATATATACCCTTATCTCGTTGAGATCTTTCTCCACTTCAACTTTTCTTTTCTGCTGGTGGTCTTTTCCTCGACCATCTTTATGACCTTCAGTATCCATATTCACCCTCTACCTACCCCTTTCGCAAGTCGGTTGCTTATTCTGCAACTAGGAGCATCTCTAGCTTCTCCTTCACCTAAAATCTATAGACAAAAATTGCACTCTGATACCACTTGACATTGTCAAGCCCACCCCTTTCTCCTCTCCTTCAGGGCTGCATGACCTCCTAGTCTAGGATCATTCAAGTTGCTGAACCAAATGGCTCGTCGGGCTCCTAATGGGAATGAATCTAACTTGTCACAGGCCCTTTTACCTTTTTTGCACAGGTTGTGTGGTAACCAGACCTTCTCTTTAGCACTCTTCAAATATTAATGCCAATGGATGTTAGCTCTCTATTCTAGGCTCCTCCCTTGATGTGACCATGGGCTCCGACTGTGGGCTAGCTCCCTTTGTGACTCCATGCTTTAGATCTTTCTCGAGTTTCTTACTCCCCTTTTCCTGATTTTCAAATTGATGAATCCTTCAAGACCAAATCTACAGTCCACATTCTCCTCGTGCTTGATGGCTGCGATCAAATCCCAAGTTTGGGTTTTGTGAGTCCTCTCTTCTCTCAATGCTATCCTTCTCAATTTATGAATCAACAAAGTGTTGACTTCTCACCACATATCCTATCTCAATGGATGACTAGGGTTGCTTCGGGTCCCAGCTCTTCGGGTATTATCTCCTTGGATTTCCTCTAAAGGGTTCATCCTCTAAAATACATGGATCTTCGCCATGCGTCCTCCTAGTTCTCACCACATATCCTATCTCAATGGATGACTAGGGTTGCTTCGGGTCCCAGCTCTTCGGGTATTATCTCCTTGGATTTCCTCTAAAGGGTTCATCCTCTAAAATACATGGATCTTCGCCATGCGTCCTCCTAGATCCAACGGTCCAAAATAACCCTGCACTTTTCCCTTTGTGAATTTGAATTGTTCTCCTTGCAATTCTTCTGAAGTTTGAATCCTCGAACTCTCAGATCTGCTTCCACCTGTCTACCCAAACGATGGATGATTTTACGATCTTTAGGACTCCGACAAGTCCTCGACTCCTAGGCTTCTCTTAGCTTACTTTTCCCTTTTCAAGACTTAGGCTATTCTCGAACTTCTTCTACACTTTTTGTAGAGTTTTGCGCAAGCTCTTCTGCGAATTTTCCCGTCTTGAAAACATTCAAGGATCCCCATTCCTCTATGTTCTTCAGTGAATGTTCTCTTGCCCTCCTAGCAACTTACACTCTCCTCTTAATCTTGTAATATGGAATTATAGTCTCCTTGGTGCACTCTTTGCGCTCGACTAATCTTTTCGACGGTTTCTCTCTTAGCCTACCTGAGCATCTTAAGGAATCTCCTTTCCTTTGTCGATGCACTCTTTTAAATCCTTCCTTCCTTAGAGTGTTCAACAACCCTGGGGTTCTCTTAAAGATTCCAACACTTCCAATCATGTTTTTTTGGTACGCTCTCATACTTTCTCTATGCCCTCTTGGAAAAGTGTTTTAGAGTGTTCAGTAACTCTTAACTGTGTTTTCTCCTACATAATATTCCCTTCCAAGGTACTTAACCACCTTGAGATTTCCTCCCAATTTTATGAATTAACCCGGTGTGCCCTTCTAGCAATTTCTCTTCTGACTTCTCTGAGTTCATACATGCACTCCTTGCGTCGACTCATAGAGTTTCCACCCTCTATCGCACACTCCTTGCACTTATCCTAGAGAACTAGACTTAATCCGACACACTCATACACTCTCATACTTGCTATATGCCCTCCCGACAGAGTGTTTTAGAGTGTTTAGTAACTCTGGGATGTGCTTCCTCCTACACAGTATTTCTTTCCAAGGTTCTTAACCACCTTGAAATTTCCTCCTAAGTATGTGAATTAACCTGGTATGCCCCCCTGGAAGTTTCTCTTTTGACTCCATTAAGTTTAGACATACACTCCTTGCATCAGCTCACAGAGTTTCCACCCTCTGTCTCACACTCCTTGCACTTATCCTAGAGAACTAGACTTAATCCGACACACTCATAGATAGAAAACTGTATCTCTATACCTTTAGACGATTTCTAACATTCATCTACAATTCAAATGCATATGAATGACATTCACCACAAAATATCCATTACACAGAAATTGATAATAGGAAAAACTATCATTTTCTATTAATGGAACAATTTTCATTACAATATGGGAGTTCGAGCTACAACTGAGTCTCATCTCTCTGTATTTCTCTCCCTATCTCCTATGTATTTATCCTCCTGGCTTACAATGATTTTTCATCAAAATCCCAGTCTCTTCTATCAGGCATACAATATAAATATTTATACAAGAGGGGATCAACAATCTTCCCTCCAAGATAAACTAGTGGTGTCAAATCACCATTCAAAATGTCTGTCTAATGGGAAAATGCATTAGTATGAATTTGTAGTTAGGAAATCCGACGGTCACAATATGTTCTCGACATAGAGTGATTTGACGGTTCATATTCTTCTCGATCTTAACGGCCATTAATCTGTGGCTTAACACCAGATTGGTCGAAGATTTTTATTTAAAGAGCATGGAGGGTCATTTGTCGATGATCGATTGTGAGAAAATCTCTTGTAAAATCTCTCTACAATATTTTTATTTTGCATTAATACTTCTTCCAATTATTTGCGATATATGAAACAATTATTCCATTGTATTATGTGCTAGATGGATAGTGCAAACTATATCCAAAAACACCTAGAGTGTGCTCATTGTAGTGATCATGGTCTTTCCACAATGAATGGATGACATAGGACAAAAATTATCCAAAACCATGCACCCTTTTTGGAAAACATGCTGAAAACACTAAAAAGGATGTGGTTTTCGATAATTTTTCTTCTTTTTTTTAAATGTGGAAAAACCTATCATGATTTAGTGGTCAACTGGAAATGAGGACATTGATCACCAACTGCTATCTTGAATGTAGGATGACTCATCACTACTTTTCAAGGAAAACCACACCACTTGAAAGTGTATAGACTTTGACTCTTGCCAGAGACCTCTGGGTATTGAGTTGTTAACCTCTTTCCTTATGTCTGAGGAATACGAGCTCTTAGCCAATCACAATAAATTTTAGGGCTTACTCCAGGACAAAAAATGTGGTTTCAACCTAGATATTGTCTGCAAGAAAGTCAAATCCTCTTGTGGTCATCATTGAGGCTACCTCTAGTGGGGTAATGTGATTTCTAGTAGCTTCTAGACTTATCTCTAGATATGAGACTAGGTACTACCCTCGGTTACAGTGTAACCTCTTTCTTGGGGAGGATAATAATTTTTGTCCTACAACATGAAAAAAAAATATTTTAAATAATTAATTAACATTTTAAATGATTTTTAATATATTTAATGTATTTAAAAAAATCATACCGACAACCAAAGGGCATAATTGTAAAGTATACTAATTTTTTTCAATGGGAAAACATTTTATTTGTTTTTATTTTTTTACTAAAATAGTGATACTTTGTATTAAAATAAATGTTGTGGCCTCATTGGTGAGCATGTTAATACAAAAAGGAAGCTATGCTCACAACCAAATGTCTGAAAAAGATTCCAAAATTGGTTGAGCTAGCTACTATATAAAATGTTTTTTCCTTTGCAAAGAAAATCCAAAAAAATTGATTGGTAATCTTACAAAATAGTCCTAGTATCAAAAGAATTTACAAAACATATAAAATCTTGAAGTCGAGGAGAGAAGTGACAATTGTGTCCATGTGCTTCATTTTGATTTTCAAAGTCTGGCTTGGCTTCTTTCTCCACCCCTTCCATGTCCATTCTCCCAAGATATTGATGCACTAATTCGTCCTCCTAACCTTCACTTGGAACTTATCCAATTGACAATGTCTGTAATGTAATGACTAATTGTGAACTTTTCACCAAACTTGTAATCATATGTTGAAGAAATTTGCACTCTATCTGAAGCTTATCAATTTAGCGTTTTTTTAGTGACCGACTCTAGAATTTTTTCATATTCATTTTTATGATATTTTTCATGTGAATACATTCTTGTAGATGTATTGAAAATGGATGTTTGACTATTTAAAAACAGACTCTCGTGTCTCCTTAAAACCTAATGAATTCCCATGAGTTCGCTAATAGGGAAATGCCCTAGGTGATTGTGGTTTTCCATCATCCCACATCCCAATTATATAGATGGAAAATGAAGATAATTATGCTCTACCTAAGATACCTATGTATTCCCCATAGAAATTACCCATAATTTCTTGCACTCCCAGACTAAAATCCCACAAACCCAAGCTAACACTTCAACAAAATTGCAATGATAAAAAACCACTATAGAATCCAAATTCTCAATCAAAATCCACCAACTTACCTTTTCAATAGGACCATTGAAATTCCTCTTCCAAATGCTAAGCCTGTCCCACCAATCCTTTGTTATAATTGGTAGCTTGGTGGTACTTCTTCATTGGCAATGCCCAACATGTAGAAGTGACTGAACACACTTTCTCCCTAGTGACTTTATAATACGTTTTTATATAGTAACTTTATAAAGTGTTTTTATTAAATTAGGTCTTTTTAATTTTTAAGTGTAAAAGTGACTTTATGATGTTATGGGTCACTTTAGTGACTCAGAATCTTCATGTTAGAATTGGTAGCTCAGAGGTACTTCTGCATAGGTCACGCCCATCATGTGGAAGTGGTCGAGGACATTTATCCCTAGTGACTTTATAATGTGTTTTTATAAAGTAACTTTATAAATTGATTTTATAAAGCTAGGTCTTTTAATTTTTAAATGTAAAAGTGACTTTATGATGTTATGGGTCACTTTAGTGACTTAAGTGACCTCAATGAATGATTAAGTCATGACAGTTGATCTTATGAGGGAAATATATAATATTGACTATCAATCTCATTGGAAGACCAAGGGTTAGGGCAGTTACACTTTCAAATTAGATAAAGGAATCTCATGAGGAAGAGAGGAGCACACTTGTTGAGAAGAGTTGGAGGGAAGTTGAAGGGGCACAAATACCTAGAAGGGTTATTTACTTGGAGGGAAAGAGATTCAACAGTGGAATTTGGCACACATCCCTAGGAGAGGGATTGGCACACACTTCAAGACAAATTCAACATTAAAATGTATTAGTACTGTATATCAAGGAGGTCGTACAATATGGTTTTGTAGAGGTCGTACACCAAGTTTTGTTGGCTTTGTAGCTACAACCATGTACAAAAATCTATGTTGAGTTTTGACATGGATTTCTAGGTGTTAACTCAGCTGTTAACAAATTTGTATAGTGAGGTATTGTTTTGTACCTCTTATGGGAATTAAAAACAAGGTTTATTTCTATTGTTTGTGACTGTACAGTCCATACAGTTTGTACTGGAAGTCTAGTTTTTTATTTCAAATTGTGTTACTCAGGAAATAAGTAAAGTTTTTTCTCAGATAGAGTGAAAGTACAATTCATTAATTTTGAATATTTATTGTTGTTGTAGTTAGAATTTTCTCCCAAGAGCTAAATAAAGAAACAAACTCCTCAAATTTGTAATTTTTCCTATGTTTTCTTCAAGAGGCATTGCCTATATTTTTATGTGCCAAATGGAAGAATTTGTCTACTGTTCAGTTATATTCCGCTGCTAGTTTTTAGTTTCAAATGTATGACATTTGTGTTTCTGCTCATTAAGTATAGTTATATTTTGGGTTTTAATGATGCACTATTGAAACTTAATAGGAGGTTGAAATCAGTCCATCTCATATTGAGTTTTTGAGATATTTTCTACATGGTATCAGAGAAGGTTCTCTGAAGTTTAGTGGACAGTCTAGCACTTGGGACAACAAGTGATTTGCTGAGATATTTGATTAAAGAAGGTGAAATATGGTTCTTTTTCAGGTGGACAAAGATGAATTCCAACATAAGGTATGAAGATAGGTTGGAGGGGATATCCAACTACCTATAGTGTAAGGTAAGAATCACAAGTGTTCTCAAAGAGAACAAGTTGTGGTTGTTTGCAAACATTGTCATGCTTGTACCTACATAAGATACCATAGCTATAGACTTCCATGAAGTGAAGGAAGCCAAGGCTCAAAGAATCATTACGGATGGAGTTAGAGACCACCTTATTCCACACTTGTTTGAGAATAAGACATACAAAGAGATGTGGGATGCACTGAAGGGTTTGTATGAGGAAAATAACGAGAATCAGAAAATGGCTCTCTGGTACAAGATCCATAGTACTAGGATGGCCAAGGGAGAGAGCATGGCCTCCTACCTCACCTAGATTGCACAGGTGAAGGATGTGTTGGTGGTTGTCGAATAATTTATTCTAAACTCATAGTTGGTGTGTATATCCCTCAAAGGCTTCAACAAGGAATCATAAGTTTTTGTGAAGTGTGTGGTGGTTGTTGACACCCAAAAGCACAATGTAGGGTACCTGCTTGCAAATGGTTGCAACGCCTTATAATTTATTTATATTTAATAATATACTAATAGGTGGAATCCCTTGTGTGAATATGATGAAAGGATGACACATATGTTTTAGGTGTTTATGACTTGGTTGCGATATGAGATCTACATTTATTTTATTTTAATTTGTTGTCGAAATAAGTGACCAAATGATGCTATGGGAGATATGATTAAAAGGGGAATGATGTTGTCTTTATATAGCTCTCACAAGTATTATTATGCTGCATTTAGTTTGATGAAGGATCTAAACTCCATGTTCAAGTTATATGTGTGATATGGAGATTTCATGCTACAAGGATTTTGTTCATTGTTTGAATTGGAAGTCTAAAGGTTGAGACATGGTATCCCTAGAAATTTTTTGATATATGTCACATTCAATTTTTGAGCAAAGGTTGGTGCATTTGTTAAAGTTTGAGACTTGGGATATGGTGGTGTATCAATCTTGGAGTAAATTGTTAGTGGGTTGTGCATTCTATGGTTAGCTTACTTGTACTAGCTATTGATGAATATGTAAGTGTAGATATGATGTGCAGTAAATGCATGTCACTCTAACCTACCTTGAGCTCACCACCCTAGCCATTTCACATTTGGTATTTTGTTGGTTGTTGTTACTCCACTTTGTTCAGCTGTGGAAGAGGTATACAGACTTGGTCGATTCTCCTTGGAAAATTTTACACACAGGTATGAGGTTTCTTGCTGCTCCATCCATGAATTTTTCACTCTTCTCTTTAATTAAGTCAAAAGTTGTCTCTTGAGTTTGTTCATTGTCTGTGCATTTCTATGTTTACGATTTATGGATTTCTGATTGTATATGGATGGTTGTTGAATATTGGCCTCTGTGGCATTTTTATGTGAATTACTCGCAGTTAAAATGGTGTGTGGTTGTCTCTTATTATCTTTAGTTGCTTTGTTCTTAAAAGGAATATTTTTTGGGAAGCTCTCGAGCCTACCTTTCCTTTGGTTTCTTTTAGTGACTCTCTTTGTTTGTTAAAAATGTTATCACTGCTCGTGACCTATGGGTTTTTTTTGAAGACTCTGTCTGTCATTTAATTGTGTGGTTTTCATGGCTATCATGCCCATGCCCTTGTATAAGATCTGTAAATGAGACTGTGGGAATTCATGTTGGTGCTAGACTATTGAAGGTACCCCTTTGGCCAAACCTTCGAACCATTGGTTATCTTGTCCTCCTATACTACATCCATGTTGATTATTATAAATCAAACCTTGTATTTGAAAAATGTTGTGGAGGTAGCCAACCCATAATTTAATAGAGACATTGTTCGTGCTCTTTTCAATCATGGGTTTTTTCCATTTTCTTACTGTACAATGATAGAAAGAATGTTGAGCTTATTTTTTATTTAAAAAGTGATACGGTTTGTCCTGTGGAAATATTTGGGCGATGACAGCGTTGCAAAGTCATTGTTTGAAGGATACGACTTGATGTGTGTTGTTTCCATATGCAAAGAGTACCCCTATGGATAAATTATATACGCATTGAATGAGTCTTGCAAACCAAAATGAAAGGGAAATTTATAAGCATTGGTTGAGATTTTAATACTGGTGTCAATTTTGTGGACCATAGTTTGTCCATTTCTTCGACTGTTGGTTGTGATTATTGTAATGGTTTGAATTTTGTGTCTCCTTGAGCCTATTGTGCACAAGCTGCGTCATTATTGTTGAGTGTTTCTTGGGAAAAAAATTATGAAATGAATCCTATGAAATGAAACTTCTAAATGAAAACGAACAACCTTGAAGTGAAATATCAGTTATGAATTTTGGAAACAGAGTGTTGAGTTTCAATTTCAAAACAGTAAAGGGGTTTAAATTGTAATGTTGGAAAAGACATTGTTTGATATATGATAGAACATTATCCATGGGAGTCCCTTCCATTATATCATTTTACTCAAAATAAACTCCCCTGATTATCCTAATTACATTTTTACACTCCCTATTCTATTATTACTCATTTTTAAGGAAAAGTCAGTATGGAAATAAAAGAAACGAGGTGGAAGATAATTGATGATTGGTATTCTAGGAGTTGGTTGTATACACAGTTTGAATGTTTTATTGATTCCTTAAACAATATTCATTAATATTTACCCCTCCATGATATCATTTTACGAGCAATACAAACCCCCCATACTTCCAATGACCCTATCAATCCCCTGTTCATATGGCAATTAATTAATGAAAGTTTTATGGATGAATTGCATGGATTTTATGGTAAATAATAGAGCCAACTCTTGATTTATTTAAGTGGGGTTTCATGTATGGGTTATTAATAACTTTTCATGATTGATTAAATATTTTTGCAGGATGTTTTTTTTTCCAGCAAGGGAAATAATGGCCGGAATATTAGAGGTAGAGGTAACTAGCAACAAGGCCATAGAAGGCCTTGATTTTCTATTCACTTCGATGTTTATCCACAAGAGTTAAACCATTTGTTTCAATATGGGTTTTTGAATTTGGTTTGACATGGTATATTGCACCTCCAACCTGAAAGACCCCCATTCCAACGTCCTCATAATTTTCTCGACATTCCTGTTCCTCCACCCGTATCAATGAAGCCCCGAGGGTCTAACCAACCAAAGGCTATCATAGAAAAGTTAAGGGAGGACAGTAGTGAGAAGAGGAAAAATGCTTCACACAACAAATATGTATTTTGATGATTTTTATGTTGTTTATTAATGAAGACAGTGTTTCATTATTTTGACCAAGTTTTTGGACAACAAGCTTTTATCTAGGCATTTTTTGAGGATAAGATGGATATATTATTTTTTTGGGATATGATCATAATTTTTGTTGGTATTTAATATTTGATTTAAATGATGAGAATGGGATTTAAAAGGATGCTATTTGATTTAAGTGATTAATATTATACTTTATATTTGATGATTATCAAAGGAAATGAGCATGGGAGTCACAAGGGGTCCCACCTATTTAGTTATTATTAATTAAGACCCTTATTTCTATATTATTATTTCTTTCTCCTAACTGATTAGTTAAGTTAGTTTGAATTAACTAAATAAAGTATTTGAATGAATTCAACTTACTGGGAAAGAATAAAGGCTCAAAGAGATAAAGAGAATAGAGTGGGAGAGAATAGGAGAACTACAACCAAAAGGTGTGCTCTATATTAGTGAGATATTTTCAGTTTTCATTCATTCTGAGTTTACTAGAAATCTTAATCCTCTTCATGACAACAGGGTCTTATTGAAGGCAACATGATTCAAAACTGAATCACATATTTCAGTAGCTTGTTTTAAAGGTGTTTGATTTATCTTTGGCAGTCTGTATATTCTTGTTTGTTTGTGGATTAAATTTCATGACTGATAAAGAATATCTTGCAGAGTCAAGTGGAAACATGTTGTGGCAAGATGATCCATATCATTAGTTTCGGTTTTATTGTGTTGTCAGAGTCTTTTTGTATGGTTCCCATCAAAGGCTTCTAAATCTG
>CBVK0102193428.1:0-11147 GCA_900067695.1 Picea abies | reverse complement strand
TTTTGTAGGATCATCATTGTATGAGTGTTGGAATGGAGCTAAGATGGCGATAGCACGAGGAAGCGATGTTTAAATGGTATGTCACCCATCCCTCTTTAGTTAGTAAATTCAATATTTAAAACTTAAGGAAAGCGTCGTGTTTTGGTGTGTTTTGTTCTAGATCTAGGTGGATCTAGGGAGATCAGTTAGTGTCTACACCTACCGATTTATTTGATAATAGTGTGAGAGTGGTTTGGGAAGAATTGCATCATGAAATGAATGGTCTCACTCGACAAGAGCATGAAATATAATACCATCCTTGTTGGGTTGCAATAGTGGTATTATGGTCTCACCAAATCACCTATCCAACCATTGTAAAGTGCACATATGTCCACCGACTCAACATAAAGTGGAGGTGACTCAAAATTCCACCTAGGGCATTCAAAAATATCAACAATAACATGGCATGCCAACAAATCACTGGTTAGACCCAACCTGAATCTTCCACCTGGACAAAGAGGACCCTCTGGAGATATGAAACAACATCTTGAGCCCAATGACATGTAATATGTTCCCTCACCACATAAGTTTCAGTATGGACAAATAAGAGGCTTCCATGTGTCCATGGGACCATGATGATGTCATCATGACATCACTCAAAATTTCATGCCCTCTCCAAATGTTCAAAGGAACCAATCCAAACAGAAGACAACACATGGCCATAAAATTCACAACGAAGGATATTTTAAGTGGGTGCAGGATATAATGATGGCACACCAAATCAGTTGATGGATAAGACGACATACAACATGACATTTGGAATCACGTCTAAATGTCCTCGCCAATGATTATACCATTACTTGTAGCTGATAAAGGACAAGGATCATTATCTCCACACGCACACCCAAGCAAGATACAGATCCCATAATATCATTTTTGTGTGTAGCGAATCATTTCATTCCATAATATTCCTTGATAAGCATGTATCGAGCCCTTATAATAGAAAGGAATTATGAGTATAAGAATCCAATATGTGAGTAGTTGATATTCTAAAGGTGAGTTACTCATATGTGTAACACCCCAGGTTTTGATCCCCGTATTAAATAATGTATTTTTTTAATCCATGAAAGGCCAGAGTACCCAAACAATTGAAAGAGGTTAGTGTGCCTAGGAAATGTAGTTGTTTATCATTATTAATAATAAATACATCATTGGTTGCTAGATGGAAAAGGAAAAGAGTTATAGTGGGCTAAGATTCCACAAGAGATGGGGCTTGAAGGGATAAGTGTTTATTTTATATTTTATTTACCCATTTTTGTTTTAATGGAGAATAACAGTTACATGAGCTTCTTGGGGGAGGATGCCAAGTGGCTCCTTAATTCCAAGAATTTCATAAACCCATATTTGGTTGGTGGTGGGGGTTTCTTCTTCTTCACTCATTCACTCATTCACTCACTCACTCACTCAATTGATCATTGTTCACACCTTTCACTTTGTTCTCACTCCATTTATTATTTCACCCATTCATCTTTCCTCATTCGTGTCTTGTCTTGGGAAAGGAAAAGTGAATTGTTGGAGAGGAGACATGGTTTGTTAGATGTAGAGAATGCTGGTGTATTCCAGCTATGATTCAAGGCCTGCATGTCTACGATGATTTGTCTTATGTTCTTTTTTGCTCACAATTGCGAGTCCTGAGAGTCCCAACATGGAGATTCTGGACCAGCTACATTGGAGCCTTGGAAGGAGATGGACAACTTGACGGACTGCGTCGCAGAGAAGGGGAGCCATTCTTTTGGGTTGTGAAATTTGGGTAGAAGAGAGCTAGTGTACTTTTCATTGTTGTGGGTGCTAAAAATCCTATGAGATCTTGAGTGCTGACTGGTTTGGGAAGCCGAGTGCCACTCTGGAACCGTCCTTGTGGATTCATAGCCCTAGCTCAGGGGTGACATTGTTGTTGAGACTTGGAACAACAATGTCTGCAATTGGGTGGAACATCCTCGGTCTACAACCTGTTGGTGATTCGTTTCATGAAAGATAAGTGCTCTCTGTCATGGTTTTATTTACCTGTGTATTTATTCCATTGTGTATTTATTCCGTTGTGTATTTATTTATCTATGAAATTCATATCTATAATATGCACGCTTGTTGGTTATTGTTGTGCATGACATATGTCTCATTTCTTTATGTTGTAGCATGAATCTTTAACTCTGCATGTGAATATTTTATGCTTCTTCATTAATTAGAAATTTATCTGAATTTGAGATAAGTTCAAAAGTGAGTTTTCTTGTAGTGTGCCCAGCCTATGGGTGGCTTGGTATGTTATCATTGCAGTAGCGTAGCTCGGCCTGGGGATGGTTGGGTACGTTACAGAGGTGATCACAAACTATAAAAATCAAAAGTGCATCAAAAGTTGTTCCCTTTGTAGTATTTCAAAAACCCAAAAAATCAATCGTAGCTAGAAAAATACATACCCCTTTCAATCCATTGCAAACCATGGCAGTTGATTTCAATTAATTTCCTCAAGATGCTTACTAATAATTTTGAGGGTCAATGACTAGTAGTTGTTGATCCCTTCAACAAAATGGTTATAATGATATCAAGTCAAAAGACAATTCCAATGCAACAAGCAACACAATTCCTTAAACGAGTTTGGATGCACTTTGTTTCACCATTATAAATCATCTATGATCAAGGTAATAGATTTCTCAATTATGACAAGCAAAGTGGGGATTGATATACACCAAGTTGAAAAGGAGTACAATGTGTCATCGCCAACAAATTGTCAAAAAGAGATAGTAAATCGCACCATAGTTCAATTACTGCACATTTTTTTAATCACAAACATTAGAAGACTTGGGAATGCCAACATCCCACACTGCAAAGTGCAACAAGCACTTCACTTTTTGAAGCATGTTTCAGATTTTTGTCAAAGTATCCATTAGCCAATATAGATCCTATTATTAAGGCAACTACATGGAAACAAGTAATTGCACATAGGCAAACAATGAATGTCTAGATAATTCATGATCAAATTTGAGAAGCTTTACACTTTTTGAAGCATGTTTTAGATTTTTGTCAAAGTAAACATTAGCCAATATGGGTCCTATCATTAAGGCAACTACATGGAAACAAGTCATTACACATGGGAAAACAATGAATGTCTAAATAATTTGTGATCAAATTTGAGAAGCTTTACACAAGAGTCAATAGAAACAAAATTCCAAGCATGATCAACACCATGCAAATCATTAATTCCATGGAGGAGACAATTTGGGTTTACCTCCAAAAGGAGTACTTTAAGGAAGCAAAGGAAGAAGAAGCCACTCAGATACGATTGCTATACTATCATCAAGTAAAGTGAAGAGAATGCATTCTAGTTGAACTTACCAACACGAATGGGCCTTCATCAGACCTTCAAGGTAAATCACTTTAAGCTCTATGACCCATCAATGCTACCACAATGATCAAAAGAATAAATCATGCTTGCTACTAAAGAATCAGTTGTTAAAGTTTCCACATAGTTGTAAGCAAAAACAATTTTATAATGATGTAAAGAGCAGGCAACTAGATAGGGAACCCTAAAACAATACTTGATTGGGCTAAAAGGACAATTGCCTCAAGCCAAATTAAAGTTTCCTCAATTGGAAAGATAATTGTCGATGAGTAGCAACTCCTAACAAAATGAATATGACTAGAGGAGGCCCATTGAATAAAATTGTATTTACAAAAAATGTTATGGGCACAAAGCTTAACGAACTATGTGATGAACCAAGTAACAACATTATTTGTGTCAATTGCTCATAAGACAAAGCACGAGTCTTAGGGGCAAGGACAAACAGAAGTAAAGTGAATCTAATGTTGAGAGTCGAGACAATCCAAAGTGATGTGGATAGACAACTCAACAAAACCGATTACAAGTGGAAGTTCAACAATCACAACAAATCAATGTTTCCTATCACTCCATCTCTTCATTTTCCCAACACTAGTACACTAATTTATTGATAAGATATGAACAAATAAGAAGCTTCATATTCCCTCAAGACATTAATCATGTTGATTGTTAACTTATCACTTAAATTGTTGTGTTGTAAAGCTTCATATTTTTCATATCATTAATGTACAAACTTATTGATTTTAATGAGATTTCAAAGTTAATTCAAAGAATTTAGAGTTACTTAAAATTACGGTGTTCTTGGATGATTATAAGCAACAATCTACCTCGAGATACCCCTGATCGCATCTAGGGTTTATGTCATCAGTGGCCCACGCCATGGCCTCTGGCTCGGGGGATCGCGACCCCCCTCCGCCTCCCAATCTTGCAGCGTTCCAAGCTTTGCTCTCCTCTTACACGAAATCTTCAAAAGGAAATCCTCAGTCGTGTTTTGTAAAGAAGTTGGATGAGATCTCGAAAGTCCCTGTTCACTCCCCTTCCTCGCGACCTTTCGCCCTAAGACTAGCAGAAAATGGCTTGATTAGACAATTTACGGGACTCTGGCCATCCCCAAAAGCAATGGCGCAATGGCTTGAGCAGAACTGGAAGAAAACAATAAAAGGGCAACCCTCAATAGCATTTTGTGGTAAGGGATTTTACGTATTCCTCTTTGAAAACAAAGCAGATAGAGATTTGATTTTTAGGAATGGCCCATACTTCATGGGCACTAGAGGAATGTATTTGAATAAATGGACTTCAAACTTCAACCCTGAGAATGATATTCCCTCAGTTGTTCCAGTTTGGGTCACGCTTCCTTTCTTACCCCTTCACTATTGGAATTTGAAACCATCAAAAACATTGGAAATACCCTGGGATGGTTCATCGATCGGGTCAAACCACGAGATGATCTGCAATCCTGCGCACGTCTTTATGTAGAAGTAGACCTAGAGAAAGAACTTTCAGAAGCAATCCAGCTAACTCTAAATGGGTGGTCATACATCCAAACAGTAGACTACGAATAGCTCCCTTTTGAGTGTAAATCCTGTCATGAATATGGACATTTCGGCAAAAACTACCCCAAGGCTATCCAGGAGAATCCTGAACATAAAGCGTCAGATCAATGGCAGCCAGCAAAAAGGAAAAAAGCGATGAACAAATCAGGAACCCAACAACAGAAAAGGAAAAACAACTCCAGGCCCCCCTCACCAAGCAAGGGGAAATCCCCAATACAAATCAATGATGAAGCAGAAAGTAGCAAAAATAAATTCGATTCCCTTGAAAACCTGATGGCAGAAATGATCAACTCAAAAGAAAGCACAGAAGAAAGTCAGCCAATTCCAGATCTAGATCTTACTTCGCCCCCAGTGGAGCCCAATCCCCATCCCCTGGATCTTCCCCATGCACAAGAGGACAATAGTTAGGAAGACTTGGGGGAAGAGTTGGACATGGAACTCCTAAAGAGTGCCAGAACTACGAAAGCCAGAAGGAAAACCAATAAAAATAGAAGGGAAAAAGCGACTAATCAGGATAAGGATCTAGGAACCCAGCCAACGCTGGAAGATATTCTTAAAAAATAAGGAAAAGGTGGGAAAGCCCCAACAGCAAAAGGACAATCTCAGCCCACGAAAAGGGGGGCAACAAAACACACTAGTAAATAATGAAGGTAGTTTCCTAGAATTGTAGAGGATTGGGACAGAGGGAAAAAAAAGAAGCAATGGGAAAACTAATCAGAACAGAAAAGCCCCATATCCTCCTAATTCAGGAGACAAAACTGCAGGGAATTGAAGCCCTGTGAGAAATGAAGCATATCTAGAAAACAAGCAACGAAACAACATCGAATGCTAGAGGAGTGTCTGGATGGATCTGCACTGTATGGAACACCCAACTCTTCAGAGAAGAACAAACATTAGAATCAACACACTGGTCGTTGGTGAAACTAAAGCATCTCCAATCAGGTATCACCTATCCTATCTGTAATGTTTATATGCTTAATAATTATTGGGAAAAAAGGGATTGTTGGGAATCCTTAATGAAAATCAACAAGCTAGGAGCCCAAAACAACTACATCATAGCAGGAGATTTTAACACAACTTTACATCAAGGGGGGAAAAAAGGAGGTACTATAGTAAGGGACCTGTTCAGGGAACACATGGAGAAACTGATTTCGAAACTAGATCTGTTTGATGTTCGGCCCTCTAAAGAGATTTACACCTTGAGCAATAAAAGACTTGGGGTGGGACACATAGCTGCCAGACTTGATCGCTTTCTCATCCATAGCTCTTTCATCCTTCGCACACTCAACATTTCGTCCCAAATTGTCCCTTGGGGTACTTATGATCAACGCCCAATAGCCCTCTGCTTTAACAAAGTAAAAAATCTAGGACCCATTCCTTTCAAATTCAACCCAATTTGGTTGGAGTCCCCAGACTACCTCCCCCTAATCTCCTCGGTCTGGTCAACCTGGGTGGACAAAACCCCTATGTATATTTGGGAACAAAAACCTTTTAAAGCACCATCGAAGCAGAGAACATGATTGTCTTGGGTGTTTAGCCAATTTTTGAAATCTTGGGGGGCAAATTGAAACTGCCAACATGATTTTTTTGGCAAAGTTATGGGGTGGATGGTGGGAATATTTTTTTTTAAACCAAATCTCTTCTTCTGCTGTCAAGGGGCCACTTGTTCGGGCTTTTAATTTCCTAGAAGAGAGGCACTCCCCCAACTGGCCAATCGCAAGAGCTACTACTAGGGGGGCTGGACTAGCTTCTCTTTAAAAATTCTTTTATTTCTTGCCAGCCATATTTGCCAGCACACAAATTTAATTGAGGCCTTCCAAACTTTGCCTAAAATTGGGTTCTTGTGGAGTGAGCCTTTGAAATGTTTACTAAGTTACTCTTGGAATCTGGGCATAACCACCAATAATCTGGCATAGGCCTATGCGCTCTTTCAAGGAGCTCTTATAGCTCAAGATCGTCAGCTCAGCCAACTAATTGTACTAGGGGACTCCAAAAACATAATCCGGCATTTCATTAAAAGAACAGATCCAAAGAACAAAAAGTTGAAAAGACTCATTGAAAGGACCAGGGCTATCCTATCCACCATTCATTCCTCTTTCTACCATGTCCTACGCATAAACAATGGGATAGCAGATGAGCAAGCAAATCTAGCAATCGAAAGGGGTCCTGGTCACATGGAAGAAATGGGAAGGCCTTATTTCTTTGCCCCCCCTTAATGCCTTAGGCCCCTTCTAATTACCTTCCACCTGGCGCCTCCTCCCACGCAACAACTCAGCGAAAAGGATTAAGAGGTAAGCCAAGCATCAAGCTTGGAGGAACATTGTACTTGCGCATTCACTGGTATGTGGGAGCTTGTACGCCGCAGGACAAATATATGGATTTCCTGGCATGTAAGGAGCTCCTCCTCCGTGGGAACCTGCCGCAATCGTCACTCCACGCCCGCCCTGCAATCAGCAACTTCACCTCCACATTAATTCCACTCGAGGTGATGGCATGTGAAAGGATTTCAGCCATGCTCCACAGCAAGCAGATGTTGGCAGTACATGTTGCATCTACGCTTGAACGTCATTCCATTTATGAGATTGCACGTCTTCCTTCCTTCCAATTCATAGCCACAAGAGGAGTTTGGGATGGCCAGCGCCCGATTTAGTGTCTCAGCCAGCTAAAGCGAATCACGCCAATGTGGATTTTTAACTGAGAAGGGCAATTAAAGAGAAGAGGCAACTTGAGAATAGTACATAGCTCCAACAGAAGTTGTACAATAAACGAAGAAGCAGAGAACAATGGCCTTCCAGGGATCAGCACAGTTACTAGATTTTTCAAAGATTGCAACAGAGGATGCTTCTGCGGCGATTTGATCTACGGCAATAACGAAAGGCTTCCCACAGTCCCAAGTTTCTTCATCATCAGTGAGGACAGAGGAAGCATAGCAAAAGGAAGTTACAGAGAGACATAGCAGAAGCAAAATCAAAATCAGCAGCGCCAACCTCGAACGAGTCAAAGAAATCAACAACGAGGGGAGGAAGGCATTAATTGTAAGACTAACTGCCAATATGGCTCAGTGCCCAACTCATGAAAGGTTGGAGAACAAATTGGTGGAAGATAGCTTCTCCACCACACAACAATTGGCACTGCGTCTGGACTCACATAGTTCCACACTAGCACAGCATCACACCTTAATCAATCAGCTACAAGATGAAGTCGAATTCCTCAGACGTCAAGGGGAGCGTATGGAAGCAATGTTGGAAGCTAGGACTCCCAATTCTTTAGCGCAAAGCCAGAACGAGGAGACCGAAAGCAAGGCCGACCCAATTCTGCCCGATCTAAATGTAGCACTCGAACCACCTCCAAAAGAAGATCGAGCTCCAGAGGAAGACCGAGCATAAGCAAATCAATAAGGCAATTCCAAATTTTGTAAAAATGGCATAAATAAATCTTTCCGGAAGATAGTTTTTTAATAGTTCGATAAGCTTAGATATCAAAAGTAGAAACTTTGAAAGACTCTTTGATGTAAGTCTTTGATGAAAATTTTGTAGATGGTAGCCTCTACCAGTATCCTCTTTTGTACTATGCGACCTCGATTGCGCCTTTATATATAAAAAAATCTTTTCAGTTTTTGTAAAAAAATAAATTACGGTGTTCTCGTTAATTAAAATTATGATGTTGCCTTGGCCATTCGAATACAAACATGGCATCTATAACATTTTATATATCATAATATAAATTTCCCTCGTTTTCATCTTAAAAAAATCAGCCTCACAAGGAGGTTATTTGAAAAGTTGGCAATTTTTCGACAATAAAAGTTTGGCTCCAAAGTCCAATATTACCAATAAATGACAAACGAAGGCGAACCATGTTGTAAAATTGGATATGGAAAATTCAACACTTTCAAGTTATAACTTATAATTGTATGATTATTCATGCTCATCATATGTACATCAATGTTGTATCATATGTTATTGCTGTACTTTATTCAACAACAAGTCTTGTGAGAACTTAGTGTTAAGGTTAGTTATAATCAAGTTTCAGCTATGTAATTGACTTGTAGAAATCATTTGTGCAAGGTGCCACAAGATTCCCTTTCAATTTTATAAGATGGCATTCAAAACTACAATTTCACAACCATGAAACATAACTCAATTAATCAAAACCAAAATAATAGCCTAACTTACAGGGTATTGACCAAAACTCCAATTGAAACCAAGAAACAACTAACTCCTAACACAAACAAAAACAAAAAGCAAACCAAACATATCATCCCTAAAGAAAACCTACTTGTTTAAAACTAAAAAAAGAAGCAAACCTTAAATAACCACAAAAAAACATGCCAGCGACAATAAAGAAATGCAAATGCTTCCAACTTAAAATGAAGGCAAAACAACCCCAACAAAAAATATTTGTTGATAATGGGTTGCAAATGATATCAACTAGATGAAAACTACGACAAGAGCTTTCAATACTAAAAGGAGACCAAACCTTACCCCAAAACATCGACCTCAATAGAGAAATGCATCAACTTCTAAGTGGAATGAAAACATAACGAAGTCCCCCACAGATTAGTACATAACAATTTCCAGCTATTATCATTGAATCAAAACAAGAGCTAATAGAACTAAAAATGTAAATGGCATTGATACACATAATTCAACACACCAACCCCAAAGAAGAAATTCAACAACTTCCCACTCGAATGAAAACAAAACAAAAACAGATTCACTAATAATTAGTTTCAAGTGAATTCCACTATAATATCATAAAAGAACCAAGTGCCCACAACATAAATAAGCTAAACCTTCAACCTTACAGTGACTCACTCATTAAAAATTGCAGTATCTTTCACCAAAACCAAAATAAAACCAAAAAAGTGTTTGATAATCATCAATTTCAAGCAATACACCCTGAGCCAAACCCTAACCCTAGTGAGCAAACCCAAATGAAGAAATGTTGCAACTTTAAGTCTCCAATGAAGCTAAAACAATGATAATTTTGTTACCATTAGTAATTAACCAAACCCTGCCATCAACAAGGCCAAATACTACAAGCTCCCATGCTCACTGTCATATTGCCTCGCATCGTTCTCTACATCTTCTAGTAGGAGATGCACATACATCAACATCAAATAGTTGGGCTCATTGTTGGATGGACAAACCCCCAATACATTTTCTACACAAAGTAGTGTTTTTTGGGTGGCTCTTAATAATCAAGGATCCATCAAGTGATAAGAGAAGAACATTCATGGGCATATGAAAAGAAATGAAAGTAGGTCATTTCAACCTCCCAAAGTGATGACAACAAATCAAATTGCAACACTTCTCCAAGGTTTGTGGGTGACGGCCCTACTCCTTCATTGTTGAAAAATGCAACAAAACAATTTAACAACCACAATGGATCAAATGTCATGTCAAGATCTTCGAGAACAACTTCATAAATACTCGCAAATCAAACTCTCATTATATGAAAATTTTAATAAGAGAGACAAACAGATAGATAGATTATATTATTGTCCACGAGACCAAAGTGATCTATGGGAATCCTTCCAAAAAATCGAGAGTTTCCTTTGATATCATGTCAAAGTTGCAAGAATGAAACCAAAAACATGCAAGACCATAATAGTGATAAAGCATAAAAGAAGCCTTGGCTTGCATTGAGGGGAAGGATCAAAATCCTTGTAGGGTTACAAGTTCATTTAAAGCTCAAAGTGACCTTTCATTTCAACTTTCCTAACTTGGCACCACATAAGCCACCACTTATTGCAAATCATTTATTTAAAACAAACCTAACTTACTATTTGATCATATTATTCCAACAATTGCCACTTTAAATCGTGAGCAAACCCAATTGAAGAAATGTTGCAACTCTATGGCTCCAATGAAGCTAAAACAATGATAATTTTGTTACCATTAGTAATTAACCAAACCTTGCCATCAACAAGACCAAATACTACAAGCTCCCATGCTCACCATCATATTGCCTCCCATTGTTCTCTACATATTCTAGTAGGAGATGCACATACATCAACGTCAAATAGTTGGGCTCATTGTTGGATGGACAAACCCCCAATACATGTTCTACACAAAGTAGCGTTTTTTGGGTGGCTCTTAATAATCAAGGATCCATCGGGTGATAAGAGAAGAACATTCATGGGCATATGAAAAGAAATGAAAGTAGGTCATTTCAACCTCCCAAAGTGATGACAACAAATCAAATTGCAACACTTCTCCAAG
>CBVK0102193408.1:0-10552 GCA_900067695.1 Picea abies | reverse complement strand
GAAGGTTATTTCTCTATTCACAATTTTTTCGACAGGGAAAATATCACCTTTGCACTCCTCAAGGATCTCCCCCATGTCAAACAATGGTGGGAAACTTATTGGGATTAAAGTTCCACAGAGGAATCTAGAATATATGAGGTCGAACCCACTTGGGATTTTTGTGTCGATGCAGTCAAGGAACAATACTACCTTGTTGATAACTATGAAGACCAGTACATGAGATGGACCACACTGCGGAAAGAGAAGAGCCAAAAAGTGTTGGAGTTCACAAATAGTCTCCATACCTTGCGCACCAAGCTAGGTATCAAAGACTTCGAGTGACATATGGTTTTGAAATACCGTGGGGCTCTGCATAGGTACATCAAAACCAAAATGGATTTCCTAAACATCTCTTCATTGGGAGCTTCCTATCCATATGTTGTCAAAATCGAGTAGAAATTTAGGCACCAGAACATATGGGAGTTTGGGTTTTCAAATTCGCAACAACCAAACCATGGTAAAGAAGGCCCTAACCAACAGCCTCCAGAAAACCAGTCGAAGACATAGGACAAGAAGGTTAAGGGAAAGGTGAAGAATGACACTGGGAAGTGGTGTGACTTACACAAACTCCCCTAGCACAACACCAATGAATGTCACTCGAAACAGTCATTGGTGGTCGAGGTCAAAGACAAGGAGTCGAACCCTTATTCAGAATTTGATCCAGAAAATATTGAAAATAGACAGATAATTGACGCAGACCTCACTTCTATTTTCGTGACCACAACATTTCAACCAAAAGAACCAGTAGATCTTGAAGAGGAGGAGCACCTCTTCCATTCACAGATGTGGGTAAAGGGGACCCCGTTGCATTTCATTGTTGATAACGACAGCCAGAAGAAATTCATCTCAGCTAAGGTCGTCAAACTGTTGGGGTTGTTGACAACACCACACCTATAGCCATACAACATTGGGTGGCTTCACTAGGGATGGGATCTTTGTGTTAGCCAATAGTCTCACTTGTCCTATGGAATCCAACCCTTCAAGGATGAGGTAGTGTGTGATGTTTCCCCTCTTGATTTCGGTGATGTTTTTTTGGGCCATCCATATATGTAGAAACATCATGTTGTTTATGAGTCTTGACCCTGTAGTGTCATTATTACTTTGGGGGGTCATCTCTATAGGATACCAGAGGTAGTTCTGACTACTGTTCCACCAAAACAATGCCGCAAGGTAATCCACACCCGCATCCATACAACATCGGGTGGCTTCACTAGGGACGAGATCTCTGTGTTAGACATCATTGTCACCTATCCTATGGCATCCATCCCTTCAAGGATCATGTAGTGTGTGATGTTGCCCCACTTGATGTTTTTGGTGTTGTTTTGGGCCAACCATATATCTGGAAACGTCGTGTTGTTTATGAATCTTGGCCCGGTAGTGTCATTATTACTCTAGGGGGTCAGATCTACAGGATACCAGAGGTAGTTTCGAATACTATTCCACCAAAACAGTGCCGCAAGGTAATCTCTCATACTGCAAAATTCATCCTCTTCACAGTCCATTCAAAGGATGCACAGAAGGCCACTACAACCATTGCATCCTTAACACCTTCTATCCAGCAGAAGAAGATTACCGAAGAGAAAGAAGTTATTCTTTATTCACCTACAATGGTGCCTACACAATGTCCCGTCAAGCCCAGAGACAACAGGTTGGTGGAACAGATTCAACCCCGCCAACAGCAGATTCATGACAACCTTCCACAGACCAAGCAGCGCAACTTCTCTAACAAGGCACGTAACTCACCAAGATTCAGATTTAGAAAATGCTTTACCCTCTTCCATAGGCACTCAACACAATGGAGACCATTTCTTCCTAAGGGGGGAGGATTGATCCAGGTGGATATTGGTGGCCACCCACCGATTCCAAATTCCAACAGGCTCATCTTGACAGTTTTCAGTTCAACACATTTCTCTATAATGGGGACATTTCTTTGTAATTGTGGGTTTTACACTTCCAGGGATGTCTTGAAACCCTACACAACATCCAGGTGGATATTGGTGGCCGCCCACCTATTCCAACTGGCTTATTTTGGAATTTTTCATGTCAGTACATCTTTTTGTACTTCCACGGTTGTTTTGAGGCCCTAAATAGTGTTTTCTTGGCTTGCCATAGTCAAACTATAGACAAAGTCAATGTTTGATGGCATAATGTGTAGTTCTTGAAAATACCTTTCCAGCAGGCTATCACACGCCTAAAACAGAGATCGTATGCAAAAGTTACAACCCTGGGAAGTTAATGTATTAACTTACCCCAACGAGGTCCACATGACTTTTGGCGCTTCATCTCCTAGGGTTAGGTTTTTGGATGTCTAGTGTTTTGGCATTCATGTTTATCATAAAAATGCCTTCACAACCTCATTGTAATCATCTTCTTGCAAATGAGCATAGTCGTCACATCTCTTCTCAGAGATAAAGCTGCCACCATTCTAGTGAGTCTTGCACTCTGTATTTTTACAGTCTCTGTACATTTATTTCAATAATAGAAATATGTATTGTTGTATCTCTCTGTTTCTGGCAATTTTTATGAGTATTTCATTCTAATATCTCTGCTTTCATTTTGTTCCGAAAATAATCCGAATCATGTTTATTTCATTTGAAGTTGTTTTAAGATTTAAATAAATTTTTATAAGAAAAAAGAACTCATGTAATTTTAGTACTTGTCATTTCTATTTTATTTTCTTTCCTTGCAATTTCATTTGGCATTTGATTTTTAGCAATTTACATTTCATTTCCAACACTTTATTTCTAAGTAGGTCACATCACTTTTTCACGTGATTCACACTTAAAGTATATGATTGGTTCATGATATCAATCTCATCCTTTAAAATCAACAACTTAGTTAATTAACTAACTAAAATTCTTTATTTCAATGTCCAAAAGAACATTTTAGTTAGGTTAAGTGTGGGGATAGGGAGCGCTCACTTTTGACCATAAATGCTTAGATCATGAATGAAATCTTGATGCAGTCACCTAGCTCTTTCAAGATTTTAGCTATACCCTTGATTATTTGAAGTTGGAAACCCCTTAGACACAATGTGAAGAGGTATATTAGTGACCATTCACTAGGCTCTCACCCTAGGTGGCTCTCTTAGGTGAGGGGTCACTTGAGACAAATTAATATTGGTCATTGGGAGTTGTCCCCAATTCCCTCCACTATCTTTGTTTCTTTCACACCTTCACTTACTATTTCAGTGGACTCCATTACCATCTGTTTTGAGTGATTAGAAATATGTTTTCACTCATCCCTTCTCTCACTTTATCTCGGTGGAGTTCATTACCATTTGTTGAAAAGTGTTTAGAAGGCACTTTGTCTACACACAATTTGAGCATACTATTGGTAACATCTTTAGGTAAGTGTCTTTTCTTTTCATAGGCGAAATTTGTTACTTAGACTCTACATCATTGTGTTTTATTGAAACATATTCATAACCACTTGTTGCACCACCTAGATACGTAGTCTCAACTTAGACACATTTTGATTTGAAGTAATTTGTTTCTTGCATAGCAACAATATTTATATCTATCACTTCACTATTATAAAGGAGATTTAAATAAGAACGGAAAGATAGCGAACCTATGTTTCCCTAGGTAATATTTTAGGATCCAAGGCCAGCCTCCATTGCTTGGAATCCTTCCTATTCATACTATCTATGTGGATTATCATGTTAGATTGCCTTCGAGTCCATCTTCAAGTTTGTCCCCCTTGGACTCTTTTAGGTTGAAATCGCCTACAGCTAGTTCATCATCAACTAGTTTTGGCTCATGTAACCCATTAGTTGTGAATCCATCCTGCACTATGGTTGGAACTAACTAGAACCCATCTCTCCCATATATGGCCAGTTTAAATTTTCCAAATTTAACTAAGCTCACCAATGATCCTATCAAGCACGATCGTACTTGGCCCCCTATGCCAACTAAACTCCGTTTTAACATTCCCAAGTTTGAAGAACATGCAAGAGAATATCTATCTAACCATATTGTGTCCTTTAATTTATAGTGTTCATCCAACAATATTAGAGATGATTCTATTAGTCTTAGGTTATTTCAACGCACCTTCATGAAATTTGTAGAGAAATGATACATTAATCAATGAGTTGATCCTTATCCCTCTTTTGAGTTTATAGGTAAGACATTAATGCCTTTTTTTTTTCAATTATTGGTTCGTCGTGATGCAAGAGTCAAAATCCTAACTAGTTGTAGTGAAAATATCACTACCCATATCATTGGTCATGTTCGGGAGAGGTGTAGGAGACATAGCTTATGTAAGAATGAGATCCGTGATCTTATTCCCTTATATTGGTTCTTAAAATCCCTTCTTCCTATCATCACCAAATATGTGGCTACCACCATGCCTAAAACCAAAGAATATGCCATTCTTAAGGCCCAACAAATTGACCTTATTTATGTCTATTATGGATATTTATACACCCATATCACCAACACTCCTTGCTCTTATTCTTTTAAACAGAATACGTTGGGTGTATCTCATACCACTAATGGTGTTATAGGGTTTGTAGAAAATCTCCCAATCCATCTAGTCAAATAAATTTCCCCATTGATACTAGCGTGTATGGTAATCATTATGGTGGATCTATCCCTTCATTTGGCCTCCCTATGTACAAGTATCTCAGTACATCCGATCCCAATCCCAATGCCCATATGATGCATCATGCTCGTCATCTCAATTAGGTGCCAACACCTCCTATTCTAAGTCTCATGCTCATCCTCATGTGCAAGGCCTTTCGTGTAGTGGCTCTTCCACATTATATAGTATTAACACATATTATGGGGGATCCCATTCACAAAACCCATATTATCCTTTTCTTGGTCCACTATTGGGATCCCCGACCCCTCAAACCAAGTTACCTCCATCTTAATTCAATATTTTTCAACATGCTCTTCTCCATCAATTCCAAGTCTATGCCCAACAAAACATGTTCAATCCCTAAAATGTGCAAAATATTAAAAAGAAGAATCAGATGTCGAACCAAAACCAAGGCACTGGAAGCAACCCACCCAATAAACTTGGTAATGCTAGAGGAAATTTCAATCCTACAAAATAGAAACAGGATCCCAATAATCCATAAATCAAGGGAAGAATAGTTAACTCATAACTAACCACCCTTATGTTATTTGTAGTACATTTGGTCACTATACACATCAATGCCCTCATTTAACCAAAGTTCATTATTTGCAAGAGGAACTAACTTCTAGGGTGAATTCTAACCCAAAACAGGGGAAAGTTGATGATCAACCTAGTCACCCTCTACTTTCCCCACCATAAGTGTTATGAAACCCCTTCCCACCATAAGGGTTAGTAGCTACCCATCAAGTAACATTACCTACAAATCAATCATCTAGCTCTACCTAGGGTCCTACCCTAACCCCCTTACTTATATGCTTTATTAAGGTATGAGGCCACCTTCCTTGAATAAGGCCCATTAAATAGTTACTTAATAGTCACTCATTGTAAAAAGGGTCATTTTTATTAATAAGACCCAAATAAGTTAGTCGACCATCATTATAAGTGGGCCCATAAGTAATTAAGATTATCTCTTGATAGTTATGTATTGAGTAGAAGGTTATGTAATTTTTTTTCAAGGATTGCTTTTGTATTTGGAGCATTGCTCTTGGAGGTTACCCCTTAGAGAGGCAAGTGAACATTGATCTCTATTTTTTATTATCAAATAGATCTTTTATAGGATCTATCTCTCTTTTCTCTTGTGTTCTTGGGGTTTTCCCTACATTTTACATGATTGCTCTAAAATTTTGGGGTTAATTCCACTACAAGTGGGATCAGAGCTCTTTCTTGGGCATGAAATGGGAGAAGTTTTGGGCACAAAGTGGCAGAATTTTTTCTTTTGCTGAATTTTGATGAAAAAAAAGGTTTTTTGGGTCGATTTTAGAACTTTTGTGTAGAAATTAGAGAATCTAGCCCTAAACTTGAAATCCTCTCAAAAAATACCTAATTGCAAAAAACAAATCATCCAAAATGGATTTTGTGAAGTGGATATATATTTGATTTAAAAACAACTTTTTTTAGGGTTTTTCGATGACGACCACAAATTTCATTGATTGGATATCTTTTGATAAAGTGCACATACTTCAGTCAAACCAATGTTGATAGATCCAAAGAAGTTGTGGCAATTAATAATTGGGGTCATAATACCCAATCCGAAAAGTATAGTATAAGTTGTGATTATTTTTACATTTTTGGCCTCGAACCCTACCTTGCATAAGTTATTATCTAGTGATTTTAAGAGCTTTTTCTAAGGTGAGCAAGCTCCTAAAATTTTGAACTTTTTTAGAGACGTGTTCTGGTGTCTTTAAATAACATAGTGATCTATCATTCAACGAGTAAATTTGTGACAAGGGAAGAAGACACGCAAGAAATACAAGTGGAATCACATTGTTGGAAACCCTTGTAACCCAATATTGTACCCCTTCAAGTAGGACCACATCAAACATTACCTATATATGGAATATCACTTCCATGTACCCTCAGGTATATAAGAAGTACCCTAGGTATGCCTAAAACTAGCTTTAGATAAGTTAATCGGTCATCTTGTTTCTATAGTACATCGAGAATAACACTTGGGGGGATCACTCTCTAATACCTAGGTAGTCGAGTAGTATGAATAAGGGAAAGGTTGAGCTTCCTTAGTTAGTTCCCTGAGATATTGGACCAAGTACTATTGTTGGACACCACAAATATATCAAAGAACTATAGCACTTGACACTCCTTTGTCCTCAAACCCGATCACTTTTTTCTGTGATTTCATCTATGGTGGATACCTATAAACCACTTCATATGAAATCCTTAGAAAATATTGACACCTTCTATACTAGCAACAAATTAGATCAACTAGAGGCTTAATATATGGTTATTAATGAATAACTTCATGGAATTCAACATTCCATAAGAATTTGGGATCATAAATAAGATCATAAGTTGGATGAGAAGTTGGATAGCTTGACAAAATTTTGACTAAGAAGTTGCCATCTGTGAAAACTCAAGGCATACTAGAAGTAGAACATTGATTGAATAACACATTGAGCCAAACCAGGAAGAAAATTCTAACTCAAGACTATTTATCCACTCATGATTACCTTATTTGTGTCTGCACAACAATAGGTTAATGGATAATAACATATGGCACTGCTCTCATAAGGTGGACCTGAATAAGTTTGATGTTCTAACCTGTCGGGATGGCTCACCCAGATGGAACATAACTTCACCCTCCAGAGCATTATTGACGACATGACAAAGCTTAGGGTGGGGTTGTTGTATCTAGATATAGAATGACGACAATGGTAGGAATGGCATAAAAAAACCTATCTGGTCTACATAGACTAGATTCAGTTTGTTAAAGTTATCCATGCCTATTTTGAGAGAGATACTCACTATTTTGGGTGGATTACCAAGTTACACCAAACACTCTTAGTCACATACTTAATGGTATCCTTTGAGAAATTATCCATCCATACAGAGAACTTAACAGATCCTTTCTATAAAGAATGTTTCATTAGTCTCCTCAAGGAGGAGATTCAAGCACAAGTTAGAATGTAGTGTCCTACTACATGGTTAGAAGCAACTCAAAGGGCTCTAGAAGAAAAGATGGTGATCAATGCACAAACAAAAAAAACAACCTACATTCCCCGCTCTCATCCTCCCTGGGGTAATTCCTCAAGCATAGCTCTTGTTCATCCCTTGAAAGTACCAAGGTTGTGCCTGGAAAAAATGGTATATTGCCAAAGAGGTGGACTCTACTATAATTGTGATGAAAAATATGCTCTAGGTCATCAGTGTAAAGAACAAACATTGTTCCAAATTGATATGACTACTCCATCCCTAACCGAAGGCATAACCACTAAACAGACATTGGAGTTACAAGTTGAAGACACTGACACTCAAACTTGGGGCAATATTTAACCTCCACTCCTTCATGAAGAACCATTCATCTCCCTACTTGTATTATCCAACATTTTGACTCCATAAACCTTGAAACTCATGGGCTACATCATGCACCGGAAAGTTGTAGTTTTTGTTGACCATGGAAATACTTACAATTTCATTCACAAGAGAGTGGCAAAAGAAACCCATTATTTTGTACACCTAGTGCACAAATTTCAAATCATGATCACTAATGGAGGTATAATGAAATGTAGGGGCAGATGTGAAAATGTCAAACTCCATATGGGAGACTATCAACTCAAAACCCAGCTATTTTCCATAGATATGGGGGTTGTGATATAGTATTGGCGGCAGAATGTCTACGCACGTTGAATCCAGTCACTAAAGAGGGTCATGTATAAATTACTCTATATGAGTTTCACTAAAGAGGGTCATGTACATGTCTTTCAAGGGCTTCAAGCAGGCTCTCTTTAAATATCTAGCTCTTGGAGTACGGAGAAGTTATTAAAGAAAGACCACACTAGCATTATTGCCAAATTTAATTCCATACAAGTCATTGCACTGAAAGGTGCTTTCTATAGTCTAGTACGAGGGTGATGTGTAATTATTTTCGTGCTCAACATGGAGTTGACACGTGGCATTTAAAAAAATAATAATAACAAACAAATATTTCAATGTTGGCCATAAATAAAATATTTCAATATCCATCTTAACTAAAATAATCCTACATCAACTCTATATAGAGAGAGAGAAAGAAAGATAGAGTACTTAAAAATAAAAATAAAAATTGATTTCTTTAATAGGTGCTTTCCACGTCCCAAACTGAGTCCCAAAATGAGGGAGATGCTTATTTCCTTCAATGCTTAATATTATGGACTTGACATGTGGCATTTAAAAAAAATATTAATAAGAAAAAAATTATTTCAATGTGGACCATAAACAAAATATTTGTATGTCCAACATATATATATGTTGGACATACACATGTGTGTGTGTGTGTGTGTGTGTGTGTGTGTGTGTGTGTGTGTGTGTGTCCAGGAGCTAGCCTTTTCTCTCTACCTTCTCTTGTGTGAGTTGGAAGTTAGGATTTGGAGTAGGCATATTTGAAGGTTGAAGTTAGAAGCTCGGGTGGGCATACATATTAGGAGAAGGAAGTGATTTCTCAAGGTAAGCAATTATTTTTAAAGATTGTGAGCTTGAATTTCTTGGAAAGGTAAGTGATTCTTTGACAGAATATGACTTGAAGTAAGGAGCCTAGGCTTGAGTAGGCAATAGAAAATATGAGGAGCTAGAAGGGGAGATGTAGCGACATGTTCATGTTTCCCCGTGGGCATTATAAGGGAAGATGAGCTAGAGTGGGGGAGATGCAACGACACACACACACATATATAATTTTAAGGTCACGGCAAATCCAAACACCAAATTGGTGCATGATACCCCCTTGTTTGTGGGACAAGGGACCCCCTCCACATAGCGATTTGACTGTTAAATTCTATGAAGGTATATATAACCTACTCCCCTATGGATTTGAACCTATGACCTCTTAGGAGAAAACACATGTTATTAACCATTAAGAAACAATGTAGATCCATGTTAACTATGAATCAATCATGCACTAACAAGCATCAAATCCTTCAAGATGAAAACATTTCTTCAAGCTTTGTACTCTAAAAAAATTTGCATCTCTAGGAATTTGATGCCTCTCAGTGCATGATAGATTTGAAGTTAAGATGGATCTACCCTGGTGGATAACCCGACACAAGAAATCCACCTAGACTTGCAGATATTCCTCGACAAACATCATCGGGTCTTTGAGACACGAAAGGGTTTACCCTCTTCTCAAAGAGAGCATGACCATGGTATTCCCCTGATTTCAGGAAGTCAACCACCAATTGTATGTCCTTATCAACACCCTTTTGCACCAAAGAGAAGAAAGGCACTTCATGCATGTTTCCTAATTTTTGAGCTCTCAATAAGTCGATAATCCAAGACAAATTTCCCATCCCAATTATTGATGATCTCTTGGATGAACTTCATGGAGAAAATTTGTTCACTAAGCTTGATCTATGTTCAAGATACCACCAAATTAGCATGAAAGAAACAAACATATCGAAGATAACCTTCAGTACACACAAAGTTCATTATGAGTTTCTAGTGATGCCTTTCGGTCTTCGTAATGCTCCCTCCACTTTCCAGAGCTTGATGAACAAGATTTTCAAACCCTTCCTATGCAATTTTGTGCTAGTCTTCTTCAATGATATCTTGATTTATAGTAAAGCATGGGAATCAAAAGTCCTTGCAACTCTTGAGAGACAACCAATTATTCATAAAGTGCTTCGAATGTCCTTTTGGGGCCCCTGTGTTATGCACCTGGTTATGTTATTTTGAGCAGAGACATGAAATATCACAAAAATTACTAATGGAACAACAAAATATACAGAAGAGCACACCAAAATTGATACCTTTTATTGAAAAGGGAGCAATGTTCACTTGCCTATTCGAGGGGGAAACCTCCAACGAAGTAGTGCTCTATTACAATAATTCTCAAGACAATATTTCTCATACCTCCTACTCTTATTTATACTAATTATATCTTCTA
>CBVK0102193369.1:0-10136 GCA_900067695.1 Picea abies | reverse complement strand
GTCCTAGCTAGTTACTCTAAAGTCTTGTATTGGTATTGTACTTTGTTGAAAAATCTAGAAAGAAGTTTTCATTGGGTTTTCTACCCCAAGAGGGTTTCCCGGGGTATACTTGTGTTCTCTCTGTGATTGTCTCACTTTCAGTGATCCTCATATATGCAAGATCTATTGGTATGTTGGTTGTATGATGTAAATATTTTTTAAATTTACCTACATGCATCAATTTTTCAACATGTTCACTGTGGATTACAGGGATTATATCCATGGAACGTCTAAAGAGGTGAAATTTCTGAATTTGCAAACAAAACATCAATTCATGAAATTTCTACATCTTAAAGGATCTTCCTCGTGCCATTCCAATTGAAGAAACAAACATCTTACTCTGCTATGACCATCGTAGGTGGCTAGAACAGATTAAGAAGAGCCCAATGTTTCATAATAAGTCTGCGACACTCGAAGAAAAGTAGGCAGGTATCAAACATCCATTCCGTGTTAGTTAGCCCAGCCTGCAAATTACTGTAAAATAACCTTTGGAACACGGAAAAGCATCAAATTGACCCCTTGATTTCCAATTAACTTCCATCCAACCCCTGTATGTCTTTTACGACAGCAATAGCCAAATAAAGTTCCAAATTATAGTATTCTCCATTAATTGTCAAACTTCCCTCCTAAAGGCATCTAATTCAAAGGAACACTCCAGGTTATCTTTTGCCTTCTCTGAGCAACCTTTCACGATATGCCTAGTTGACAATTTCTTAGAGCCTTTCCCTGACAGGAAAACTCGTCAGTTCTTTACCTGAGTAATCATCAGTCAAGACTTGACCTCATAGATTCTAAAAACGAAGAGACTATGCCTATGCCTATGCCTATTCCCAAACTCTAGTCATTTGAATGGTCGATCCGAAGAGTGGATCTACTTGCCGTTTTCCCAAGATTGGCCTTCCACCACTTCAACTGCATTATTGTAATATATCTGGACTGGACAAAGAGAAGCATGGCTATTATTTTCCCTCCAGTGGCATGTTTGTTGCTTACTTCTAGTCTAGCATATTCAACATGAGTTTGACATGGAGGCTTAAGGCAGTTCCCGCTACTGCAACCCATTAAAAACTCGAAATGGAATTTGGTTATTAATAAATTATAAATTGACTTGGTACTTGAAAACTGACATCAAGATAGTTTATCTCAAATCAGTATTGTCATCAATAATCACCACAAGAAAATGAGCAAAATCACAGAAAATATTATCTTCGTCACTGCATCTAATAAATTTAAAATGCAATATATGCAAAATATATTGCTCAAACTACAGCAAGCAGCAAAAGGCTCAAGACAACCTGGTGTCTGGATGTGGTTGCAAGAAATAAAAATACAACTTTCAGTTAAAAACTTATTAAAGCCAATATAAACCGTAAGATGCAATCTTCAAGCTCAGGTGCCAAAACTAATCTGCACGCAACTTGGATTCTCAAATAATGAATATTACATCAACATATCAGACCATGGAACTGGTGCTCCACCTGTAATTTGTTTCCCTCCACAAACTATAAAATACACTGCAGTGCACACTAACCCTAACATACACAGAAGCATGAAAAAACTTCAGTGTTGCTTTCAAAAACTTGATAGCACCAAAATCAAAGACGACAAACATCAATCTTAATTATGACTTAAGATGGCATAAGTTCAACAATGCATCAAAATATACTGCATGTGTGCTTTAATAGGATTATAACACCCGGTACATGACCTTATGGCTTTGAAGTGAATTTTGGAGATGGCCTACAATGCACCTCCTAGTACTGTTTGACTTCATATAATCAACAAAGCATTATATATTACTACTCTCACTTGGTTCACATCTGAAAGTGAACTGTTCTACTTGTTTGTTTTTCTCCTCTTATTAAAATGTGTAGCTCCTCCAGCACCCTTCCTCTTCTGAGATAAGATCTTATCTGCCATACTTTCACCATAATGCTTTTTAGAGACCCCCTGCTTTCTCTTTCCGAATTTTCCTTGTTTGTCCCCATCTGTTTTAGTCGTGCTCTTTCCAAACTCACTTTGTTTACGTTTGTTACTGGGAATTTTCCTTGTCAGAGAGGACTTTTTACCAAATGACTTACTCTCTAATTCCATCTGCGGACCTTGACCTTTTCCATCCTTTGTTGTCTTGTTTTTAAAACCCATGGAATTTCTATCTTTGCTTCTAGAAACACCAGCCATAAATTCTGCAGAAGGGGAGCATCAAAATATCATCAAAGGAATACAAGTAAATTTTGCGAGGTAATCAATACTAAATAATATTCAATGAGTTCTTGAAGTTGGGAACTAGAGAATAAACCTGAATCAGGTTCTTCACCAACTTCCTGTCGATACCAGTCTGCATCATCAATTTCATTTTGTTCCACACCCTCAACTTCAGTGGGTGGATTCATCAAATTTGGCTTTCGCTTTAATGCTTGCTTGGCAAGTCTGCAATGTCACAACATCGTCTACTTAATCCAAAGAATGAAAACTAATGGAATCAACGACATTCTTCCACAAAGAAACCTAACTAGTAACAGATGTGTTCACTGAAAGGCACATAAATTTCACCACCATTTCAGCCAAATGTTGTTTATCTGCACAATTGTGGTCTTCTCAGTAGGAATGCATCATTTTACCTTCCAAGGTGGCAACTCAAAATACCTAGTGATCTGACAACCTATAACTACTAATTTCAGGTGCCTAGAAGACAACCAAATAGTTTTGACAGCTCCAAAAATATTCTTGCACCAGAAAGATAAATACAAGATATCCAGACATCCTGATGTAGACAGATGCCAGAAGACTACTACAACATACACTGAAACCTTTATAGCATAAAATACCCCGTGTTTAACAACTACAAGCACATCTGGGTGTTATGTTACTTACTCCTTCCGATGAACATTTGCTTCCTGCTCAGCTTTCCTCTGTTTCCGCAATGCCTCTCTCTGTTCTATGTTTTCTCTTAACATTTTGACCTCTTCAGGTGTCTTTTTAACTGCATCAAACCAAAACAAGCGGCTTACTCACAGTAGTGACAACATGAAGCAGATGTACAGAAATGCTATTGAACTACTCTTCACTATGCTTATAATAAAACAAGCTCTCTATTTGTAATGCTGCCCACCAACAAATAAGATATAAAAACATGTACACTATTCTTTTCAATCACCAATCGACAGAATTCTTGCAAATTAAACAAAAAAAAGTATGATCTTCTCACATCATCTGACATTAAGGACAAACTAGAAGGGAGTCCTACGACCTAGATGCTTATCCAGCAATCAATTTTCTTTGTAATAATCTTGTGTTAGAAATTTCTCAAATTTACAGAAGATCCATAACGGAAAATGTGTGGTCACTGACTGCACCCACACATGCACACTATAGGAGAAACATTGATAAAAAGCTGAGAGAAATAACTTGAGTCTAAAGATAAATTCCAAAAGCTATTCTCCATAGAACTAAACAAGTTCCTAAAAATAACCTGTACAGAAGATCCATAACGGAAAATGTGTGGTCACTGACTGCACCCACACATGCACACTATAGGAGAAACATTGATAAAAAGCTGAGAGAAATAACTTGAGTCTAAAGATAAATTCCAAAAGCTATTCTCCATAGAACAAAACAAGTTCCTAAAAATAACCTGAATTTCTCATAGCTATGGGTCGAAACACTGCCAGCTTATGGCCTAACCTGGTTTTACAGATAAAGGTTATTTCTTCTAGAAACAACGTTTACAAAGAAAAAAATCTGTCTAAACTACCAGGTCCATGTCAAGTTCATTGTTAATGTAAGCAAACCAGTCTTACACTCGCTAGATCTTTCTGGAAAACAAGAACAAAACATCCCTATTATGCATTCCTAATCTATATTCTTTCAACATAATACGGAATCACTAAATAACAAGGCTAAATAAGAAAAAATGAAAGGAAAGTAAGCAGCAAACCAAATTCATGGAAGATGATAGCTCCAGAACTTAGGCCTTCTTCAACTTTCACAAGTTGCAACGTCATCCGTGGTCCTATTTCATGAAGCTTCACAGAACTTTGAGTAGAAGCTCGATTTACTCGACCACAATCATTCACAAGTTTCACTGTTGCTGCTTCATCCTCCATCTCACTTTCTGATCCATAATTTGGCCTGTCAACAATAGATATTCAGTCAGAAAATAATTTCACAAATGGAAGCACTGCCCATACACAAACCTGTAACTTTTTCTACTTTCTACATATCTTATTGATTATCCCTATAAAAAAACTTCCAACAAGTGTATACACTGTACAGGCACTTGATAGCTAAAAATTAACAAGAGTATAAATGAGTGACTTTTTCGTCCAAGCTTATAGAATAGATGGAAAACTCTATGCAAGAGCAAAATTTTCCCTCCATACCCTGAAAAATAATGATTTCGCTCACACAAGGTTCCTGATTGCACTTCTGCAAGTGAGAAGAGTGTTCCAGTGTGTGCTGTTAGAAGGAAAACTTATTGTGGGTTTAAGTTTTAATTCAATTGAAAAAAATGAAATCTTATACATATTTTTAATGTGAGTGTCTTTGCAGAGTCCATCCACCTTTTTCCTGAGTTTTTCCCCGAATCCGAAATTTTAATCCTCCAAGTTATTCCCACTTCTCAGTTTTACAGCATCGCTTCATATCATCCTTGTATTGTAGAAGGGCATTGTCCCCATGTATATGATACTGTGTTATCAGATCTGCCTTGGAGGTAACCTGGATCTGCAGATTGGATCCAAGTCTGGCAGGATCCGCCTTGGAGGCAACTCTGGATCCGCAGATCGGATCCGGATCTGGCAGGATCCACCTGGAAACACATCCCAAATTTGAAAACAGGCAAGATCTGTTAAAAATAATTAAAAAGTACCTAAGCAAGTGTTTCTCATCACCTAGGCGCCTAAGGGGTGAGAAAGTGCCTAATGTGGACCCTAGTCATTTAATTTGTGAGACAAATTAAAAGGTGACTTTTTGAGACTTAGGGAAAGTGGGTGAAAGTGATTTTATTTCCACCGTTGATCTAATCTCATCTCCACTGTTGGATGAGAAGACTCTTCACCTTCCCCCATGAGGTCGACTAGGGTAGGTAAAGTGATTTTATCTCCACCGTTGATCTCATCTAATCTCAACCGTTGGATGAGANNACTCTTGAGATTCCCTCATGAGGTCGACTAGGGTAGGAGGGCGCACCCTTTCTAGGGTTATGCATTCATTGTTGAGAGAGAAAGAGAAGAGGAAGTTGAGCTTGAGTAAGGAGAGAAAGTTGCAGAAGTTGAGGGCACGTTTCCCAAGGCAGCAAGCAAGCACAGAAATCGAGGAAGGTACAGCACTTGACAGGGCCGTACTGTATGGATTTTTGGGAATCCGTACTGCTGGTTTTGGGCACAGAAATCGAGAAAGGTACAGCAGCTTTGTGGAGGTCGTACGGTATGGATTTGACAGTCCATACAGCCACAAAGCAGTCCGTACAGCAGTGGTACAGCATGCATTCCAAGGCAGTGGCATGATTTTCGAGGTGCATTTATTGCACAGGAATTGGTACAGCAAACACAGAAAATAGGGCACGATTTTCGAGTTCTGTACAGCATTTATTGTTGTAGCAGCCGTACAGTCGTACGGATTTCTGGCAGAGATTTCAAGGAGCAGTCTGTACAGCATTTAATACTGAGACAGCCGTACACAGTGTGGATTTCTGGCACAGTTTTCGAGGAGCTGTATTCTGGAATTTTTTCTGAAGGAGATTTGCTCAAATTTTTCCGAGATAAGTTTGTAAATTTTTGCTGAAGATTAGACTGCTGTAAAAGAATTTATCTGAAGCTCTGAAATAACAAAAACTCCCTCTCTCACTGGTTTTCCCCTTGTGGGTTTTTCCAGGGTCGTTAGACCAAAAATCACTATGTTAAATTTTCTGAATATTGTGTCGCTGATATGGTTTTATTTCTGCATTACATATTGTTCAAAATCCTCATGTTTCAGTTCTGAAAATTTGTTTATATGCTGAGTTTATTTAGCTGTCATAAAGCTGGGTTTAGGCATTAAACATTGATGAAAATCAGCGAGACTTGAAACCGGGTGGGGTCTGAAATTTTACACTCACAAAGACTAATAGTAAGACTACTACTAATCTATCCCAAACAAAATCTACTACTAATCTATCCCAAACAAAATACTTTGCTTGGGTCTCCAAGTAAAAATGCAAGCAAAGAAATACAAGAAAAATAAATTGTAGCAATATTACCTCATAGATCCACAACACAATGGCTCCAAGAGGACTCCAAGAGACACAAGAAATCCTCCAAAGCTTCTATTTTATTAACCAAGAAAAGATTTGCCCAATGGCACCATGAATCATGAAAGAAAATGGGAGAGAATGAGAAAGAGATGGGAGAGAGAGGGGAGAGATTTTGGCATAATAGAGTTGTTGTGAGAATAGATGGATAAATGAGGAGGGGTAGGCATTCTTTTATACTTGGGAGAGAGGAAAGACCCCTCTTGGATGAGCTCCAAGTGTCACACATCCAAAATAGATGGACAAAGTCAAGGAGGGTGCAATTTTAGGGTTTTGGCTAGGTTTAGGGTTTGAGGGGTGAGATGGGAAGGGGGAAAACACCTTTACCTTTCAGCCACATGAAGTTAGGCTCAAGGAGGGGTGCACTTAGGGTTTAGAAAACCCTTTCACGATGAGCTCCAAGTGTCACACATCCAAAATAGATGGACAAAGTCAAGGAGGGTGCAATTTTAGGGTTTTGGCTAGGTTTAGGGTTTGAGGGGTGAGATGGGAAGGGGGAAAACACCTTTACCTTTCAGCCACATGAAGTTAGGCTCAAGGAGGGGTGCACTTAGGGTTTAGAAAACCCTTTCACTTTAATTTTTCACTTTGGCCAAGTTTATGAGCAAGGGGGCGTACTTTTAGCTAGGGAGCTACCACTTTAAGTTGTTGTCTTAGCAAGGGGGGGTCTTTTAAGTGGAAAATCAATTTTCCAACTTAGGAAAAAGGTTAGGATTCCTTTCCCCACTCTCTTCCATGATTTTAGTCACTTTTACAAAATTTGGCTTTTTTACCTTAGCCAATTNNTGATTTTAGTCACTTTTACAAAATTTGGCTTTTTTACCTTAGCCAATTAAATCCCGACTTTTGACAGACTCTGACTCCTCGTGGACAATGACCTAGCAAAAATTGTCTAATTGAGATGAAACTTGGTCCAAGGGTATAGGGGGTCATCTGCCCTTTGTTTTGAGTACCCACAACTCTATACAAAATCCTCAAGGACCAAATTTTTACATTTTACATCAAAAATAATTAAAATTTCTAATTAATGGAAAATTTTAATAATTAAAAAAAAACCTATCAAAACTTAACGAAATTCCGCAAGACTCTAATAGATGTCTAGCATGGTCATTTACAAGATTCCTAAACCTGAGTCACCCCTTAGGCTCGATCATTAGAATGCCTTTCACCACTTTCGAGGATTTTGTGAGTGAAAAGCTCAAGGATAATTAAAATGGCTCCAAAGTGTTCACTTAAGCATAATAATAATTAAAATTTCTAATTAATGGAAAATTTTAATAATTAAAAAAAAACCTATCAAAACTTAACGAAATTCCGCAAGACTCTAATAGATGTCTAGCATGGTCATTTACAAGATTCCTAAACCTGAGTCACCCCTTAGGCTCGATCATTAGAATGCCTTTCACCACTTTCGAGGATTTTGTGAGTGAAAAGCTCAAGGATAATTAAAATGGCTCCAAAGTGTTCACTTAAGCATAATGTTATAATTTAAAAGTGACTTTGGGAAAAAGGTGAAATAAGTGGAAAAAGGCCACATGAAGAAAATAAAGGGGAAAACCTTAGAAGCTGGTCAATTAACTCAAGTGAGAATTAGATCAGAGGTATAAAGGAAAAATGATATATACAATGAATGCAAATGCCTAGCTACTTACCTGCACTTATCTGCACTTACCTGTTGGCCGGATGTTAGGTGTAGTAAAAGAAAACAGTGAAACCAGTCCAACAATGTCCCACAATACCTGCCTTTGTGCTTCATCATAAACCANNNNACCTGCCTTTGTGCTTCATCATAAACCAAAACAGTGATAAATTAAGCACAAAAATAACATGGGTTAGAGAATACATCGTATCATCGGAAATCACAAAGTCTAACTCATGGAGGCGGGTGGGAGGGATAAAATCATGCCAAGTCAATCTCTGAGGAAAGGTCTCAATCCACTTCAGGAAGAGATCATGAAAAGTCCAAGGTTCAGAACACTGACTCAAAAGGTTTGAAAACTGGCTACCTAGGACATCCTCACACTTTGAAGCCTGGGAAGGGATTGACAAAGATCTAGTAGACGACTGGCAAACTCTCAAGGGAAGGTTGAAAAGATGAGATGACACATTTATTCTTGAAGTATTCAACCAACCCTTGGACTCTAGGGTTTGCCCCATAGAACACTCAATATAAAAGACATATCTCCCAACTACACCTCTAGAGACACAACGAAGTAAAGTAATGGGAGGTGGCTGGAGAAAGCTGTCACAAGAATCCTTCTTGAGGCAAACAATGTCTTCACTCCTATGAAGACCTGAGCGTAACGGTGGTTGGTGATCTTCCTCATGGAATGAATCCAAACGCTCAGAGGAGTACTCATCAAAACCCTCAAGGTATGATCGAAAACCATCAGGAGAATAAGGGGCTAGGTCATCCTCGGGTGTTTGGAAAATATCGGTAAATATATCATCCCCTCGTTGCCATTGGTCAAAATCAAAAGTAATCTGTCATGATAACTGTGAAGGCAATAGTTGGGAATGATTCTCAATGTCATAAATGGGGTCCATATCATAAGCAACTACATCCCATTTACGTCTTCCAACATGTATGAACTCATCAATATCAACTATGTCAGTATCAGTATCATAACATGGAGGTTTTGAAACATTCAAAGACTCATTTATCTCCTCATCATAAAGTAAAAAATCATCAAAATCTTGGAGAGGAGGGTAACTTACTGTTTCTTCTTGTGCAGGAGCTTTGAGGACTTGGGTGTCTTCAACATGCGTCATTGTTTCATCCTCATGAATTGCCACTTCATCTTCAATTGTACAACAAGGAAGATCTACTTCTTTCGGGGATTCCATTCCTCCTTCACTCTCTGAATTATGGAACAAGGTATCGTCAAAATCCTGGAAAGGAAAGTAACTAACCTCATCGTCTTGTTGTTGTGTAGGTGAAAAAGGCTCGTGTACGACTTCATTAGAGGGAAGGAGCACAGGTTGATATTTTGTCATTTTGCTTAGGTTCCAACTCCTCAACTGTGTCTTCAGCAGTCCTATGTTGATCTATGGTTTGTTCCCCTTCTTCTTGGAAATCAACAATGAAGTTCTCAAGGGCGAACAAACTTTCCATACTAAGAGTACCTGCGGTAAGAAGATATCTTATCTCGGATAAGCAGATGTTTTGCTCAATTCTTGCAGCCATGCTGTAAGCTTCAATGAGCGTGGTTGGGCTCCTTTTACTGAGGGGAAAACCCAAATGCACCAAAAGTGCACGGGTATAGAGATGGACAAGGTACTTCTCTTTAGGATGATGGCTTTCAAGGATTTGATACAGCATGTCCTCAAACCTATCCTGGAAGTCTCTTACAGTTTCATCCTCATTTTTCTTTATATGCCCAAGTCTTTCTAGTAGTACTGGGATGTCTTCCAACTGAATACCCCATCTCCCTAGAAAGGCTTCTTCAAATTGTTCCATAGTTGTGATGCTGGCATCGGGGAGGTTGTCATACCACTCTCTAGCATTGCAATTGTTAGTGGCAGAGAAAAGTTTCATGACCAAGTGTTCAGCATTATCAACGATAGGGTAGGATAGGAAGAAATTCCAGAAGTTTCTTATGTGATAGTCAGCTCTCTCCCTATCACCACCAGTGAATCTAGGGAGAATTTTTTTGTATTCAAAGGGCATTTGTTGAGGGTACCCTGAGATGTTACTCATGTCTAAAGGCTTGTAGTTTCCTAGATCCCATTGAGAAGTCATAGTTGGTTTCGTCATCAATGGAGTCGCCAGATAATTTTCTTGAAATTATCAAAGAAATAAGGGAAT
>CBVK0102193354.1:0-16596 GCA_900067695.1 Picea abies | reverse complement strand
AACAACACATATACCCTGGGGAAACCCTATACAGGGAGAAAAACCCCAACAAACAATCTTCCTTTATTGAAAGTAAAATGTAATATCATGTACAATAAACCACCATGAAAAGTACCTAACTGTGTGACCAGCAAACAACAAAACTTCATTGTCCTTTACTGATGTTATAAACATTTACTATTCTTTGTCTTTTATTGTTGATATAAACCAGCACTTATTCGTTTTCCTTTACCCACTTCAATGTATTTTATTGATGATAAAAACCATCACTATTTGTTATCTTTTATTGTTGATATAAACTAGCACTTATTCGTTGTCCTTTACCCACTGTGTAGAATAACAGACAGAGTTTCCCTCTCTTTCTCACTGTGTAACACAAAAAATAACAATACTAGACTCCTTCACTGCTCTGTCTCATTTACTCTTGCGTTTCATAACAAGTGAATGAGGAAGAGGGGTCAAACTTTGTATATATAAGGCACAGGAGAGTGAACTCGAATTAGAAAGAGCTTGCATGTATTTACAACTCAAATTGTAACTTGACTTGACTAAACTTTGCATGGCATGAAAAATCGACATGCCAACTCGACATGCAACTAGACATGCATGAAATGCAACTCAACATGAAATTTGGCATGCATGCATGCAATGAAAATCAACATGCAACTTGACATGTATGCAACTCAACATTTACAACTTGAGTTAGGCAACTCGAATTACACATTCAACTCGACTTTATTTTCATGGTGGATAAGGTTACACGTGTGAACGCACTAGATCAATACATTTACATTATTTGCATAAGGAAGATTGTTTGTTTCTAGATCATATGAATTGTACATTCAACCTAACTTTTGCTATATGCCTTGACTTTTTGCTCATGGATCACAAGTCTTGACTAGGCTCATTCAGTTTGTGCATTCCCCCTGACTTTTGCACTAGTTTGTCTATTCTCACAGAGATTGTATGTTCCCCCTGACTTTTGCACTAGACTGGCTATGCTCACAGAGGTTGTACATCCCCCCTGAATTTTGCATTAGACTTACATCTTGAATTTTTTCTTAAACTTACAAGACTTCTTCCATTGCCTTGGCTAGACTCACAAGATCATATAGCTTCTTGTTCATACTAAGTTTTGGATTGACTCATAGAGGTTGTACATTCCCCCTGGATTTTGTCAATACCTCACAAGATTGGCTGATTCTCCGAATCTCCCTAGCTATCCTCACAGTGGCCCACATGGCCTCTCATTGGAGAATGATTTTCGATGCTGCCAAATTTAACATGTTCTACAAAAAAATACATTCAAAATGAAAAGATATTATTTATTTCTTGCAATATTTTTTTTTTTTTTATATTTCTAATATTACAACATATGAAACGAAACCATAATCATATTATATCATATCAAAGTGCACATACCATCATAAAATTTTAAATAAGTTACAAATAAAATGTCATTCCAATGATGTCAAACATGCAACAATTCCAATAAACATTAGTAAAGATCATAAAAAAATATGTTATACATTTTAACTATCAACTGTAAATTCGATTACATAGCCGTAAGTGTCAACCCTCTCCATTTTGTGCTATATATGATTATGTTTGCCTCGAATATCCTTTGAGAGTTAACTGGTCTATATAACTTCTTCTCTTATATTTCACAAATGAATATTTTTCTAGAACATTTTGGCATAGTAATATGCTTCAAAGGTCCTTTTAGAATTAACTAGTCTATAGGTAATTATGAAGATACTCTCGATACTTTTTCAACTAGACCACATCCAAATGTCAATCCTTCCAAATAAATAATATGCATGTTTATGAAACCTTGGCTCAGGAGAAAATGTACAAAGTGGTCACCTAGTCCATGCCTAAACAAGCTTGCAACATCTCACGGAACTCAAATGGTCACCTAGTCCATGCCTAAACAAGCTTGCAACATCTCACGGAACTCAAAAATGTTGCTCTGTTAGGTTTTTATGCCCCGAGGAGGTATTAGCCCAAGAATATTCAAGACATCATTTCCATGGCACATAACAGCCCTAGAATATTCAAGACATCAATCCCTAAAGGGATGAAAATTCTGACATAAATGTAATAAAAGGTGTCAAGGTGTATTCCAAGGGAGAAAGATGACAATTAAACCCTAGATGTCAAGCTCACAAGGTTGGAAATTTAAGGTAAGTCTCGTGTTTCCATGCCTTTCCTTGCCATGCCTTGCCTTGATATGCCATGCCTTATGTTTCCTTGACATGCCTTGCCTTGCCTTGCCTTGCCTTGCCATGCCTTGCCATTCCATGCCTTGCCTTGCCTTGCCATACCTTGCCATGTCATGCCTTGCATTGTCTTGCCTTGCCATGTAATGCATTGCCTTTCCTTGCCTTGCCATGCCATGTCTTGTCTTTCCATGAATTTCCTTGTTGTGCCTTGCCTTGTCATGCCATGATATTTCATGTCTTTCCTTTGCATGTATTGCATTGCCTTGCCATGCCATGCCATGCATTGCCTTTCCTTGGCATGCCTTTCCTTTGCATGCTTGGACTTGACATGCCTTCCTTGCCATGCCGTGTCATGCCTTGTTATGTTATGGTATCCCTTTCCATGCCATGCATTTCCATACCATGCCTTGCATTCACTTCCCATGCCTTGTCTTTCCATACCATGCATTTCTATCCCATGTCTTGACATTCCTTTCCTTGCCATGCCATACCATGCCCTTCCATATCATGCCTTTCCATGCCATATTTCCTTACCATGCTAGGCATTTCCTTTCCATGCATTTTCTTTACATGCAATGCCTTTCCATACCATGCCTTGTCATTCCATGTCTTTCTCTTCCCTTCCATGCCATGTCATGCATTGCCTTACATTTCCTTTCCATGTCATGCCTTGCCTTGCCCTGCTATGCCATGGTATGGTATGCCTTGCCTTGCCTTGCCTTGGTATGGTATGGTATGTCTTGGCTTGGTATGGTATGGTATGCTATGGTAACATTGGCATGGCATGATATGCCTTGTCATGCCATGGTATCGTATGGAATGGTATGCCTTTCCTTTCCATGCTATGGTATGGTATCCTTGGCATTGTATGGTATGGTATGGTATGGTATGCCTTGCCTTGCCATGCCATGGTATGGTATGGTATGGTTTTCCTTTCCTTGCCATGTTATGGTATGGTATGATATGGTATGACTTTCCATGCCATTCCTTTCCATACCATGATTTGCATTCACTTTCCATGCCTTGTCTTCCAATACTATGCCTTTTCATACCATGCCATACCATGTCTTTCCATACCATGCCTAATTGTCATACCATGCATTGTCTTTCCATGACATGCCTTTCCATACCATGTGTTTCCATGCCATGTCTTCCCATGCCATGCCTTGTCTTTCCTTTCCATGTCATGCATTTCCTTGCCTTTGGATGCCTTGGCATGGCATGGTATGAGATGGTATGCCTTGCCTTGGCATGCCATGGTATGGTATCCTTGGCATGGTATGGTATGGTATGCCTTGCCTTGTCATGTTATAGTATGGTATGGTATGGTATGCCTTGCCTTGCCATGCTATTGTATGGTATGGTATGGTATGGTATGGTATGGTATGCCTTGCCTTGCATTGCCTTGCCATGCTATGGTATGGTATGGTATGTCTTTCCATGCCATTCCTTTCCATACCATGCCCTACATTAACTTGTCATGCCTTGTCTTTCCATACCATGTATTTCCATACCATGACTTGTCATGCCATGTCATGCCTTGGATTTCCTTTCCTTGCCATGACATGACTTGCCTTTGCATGCCTTGTCATTAAATGCCTTTCATTTCCTTGCCTTACAATGCCATGGTATGGTATGGTATGGTATGGTATGCCTTGCCTTGGTATTGTATGGTATGTTATGGTATCCTTGGCATGGTTTGGTATGGAATGCCTTGCCATGCCATGGTATGGTATGGTATGGTATGGTATGGTATGGTATGCCTTGTCTTGCCATGCTATGGTACAGTATCCTTGGCATGGTATGGTATGGTATGGTATGGTATGCCTTGCCTTGCCATGCCATGATATGGTATGGTATGGTATGTCTTTCCATGCCATGCCTTTCCATACCATGTCTTGCAATGTCATGTCTTGCATTGACTTTCCATTCCTTGCCTAAATAAACAAGTTTAATACGTAAATGAACAAGTTTAATACGTAAATATTGCTTGTACTAAATGAACAATTTTAATACATAAAAATTATAATCAAATGACTCATTAAGTATGTAATTCTACAACTTGTTATTCCATATATCTTAAGATAAAAATACTTGCATTAGAATTTCAATGTCATAACATAATCTCTCTTTATTCATATATCTAAGGTATCTTCATAGTTGTCCAACATGGATTATCATAATTAATAGGATTTACATATAACTACACCTACACCTACACCTAGAGTTAGACCTTGCCTTGCCTTGCAATGTCATGCCATGCTCAGCCTTGTCATGTCTTGCCTTTGGTTTCCTTGCCTTGCCTTGCTTTTCATTTCCTTTCCTTTCCTTGCATTTCCATACCAACATGTCCCTAAATGGATTCAGGAGTCGAGTTGCAACTCATGATAAAACTCAAACCAGGACTTGCATGGGCAAACCATTGGTTGCATTGAATCTATAGAACTGGGTTTCAGCTAGTGGGGCACCTATGCTATCATTCCGTTGAACGAAAAATTGTTTTTTGGAGTATCTTCGGCACTAGTATTTTTCTCAATGAGGCATAGTGCAAGTTCTGAAGAGGAGGTCGATTTTCAAGAAAGTTGTGTCATGTGTTTGTGGGTAATGTAGTTGCATGGGTCTTGGAAAAACAGATTTGTGGGAGCTTATGGAACTCCATTATGCTACTTGGTTTGGATTTTATTCCCCCGGACCAAATTGGCCACATGTCCTTGAATGGATTGAGGAGGCAAGTTGAAACTCGTGATAAAATTCAAACCGAGACTTGGATGGGAGAATCCTTAGTTGCATTGGATCTGGAGCACCAAGTTTCAGCTAGTGAGTTCCCTCTGCTATCATTTCATCAATCGAAAAACCGTTTGTCGGAGCATCTTTGTCACTAGGGTTTTGCTCAATGAGGCATAGTGCAATTTCTAAAGAGGAGGTTTATTTTCAAGAACATTGCGTCAAAATTTTTTCGGTAGTGTAGTCATGTGGGACTTGGCCAAAGAGACACGTGTGAGCTTATGGAACTCTGTTACGCTACTCGGTTAGGATTTTATGCCCCTTTACAAAATTGGCCACATGTCCCTAAATGGCTTGAGGATGCGAGTTTCAACTCGCGATAAAACTCAAACCGAGACTCGGATGGATGCAACGTTGGTTTCATTTGATACGGAGCACTGGGTTTCAACTAGTGAGGCCCCTATGCTATCATTCTGTCAATCGAAAAACCGTTTGTTGGAGTATCTTCGGCACTAGTTTTTTTCTCAATGAGGCATAGTGCAAGTTCTAAAGAGGAGGTAGATTTTCAAGAATATCGTATTGGGAACTTTTGGGTAGTGTAGTCATGTGGGCATTGGCCAAACTGACTTGTGCAAGATTATGGAACTCTTTTATGCTACTCGGTTTGGATTTTACGCCCCTAGACCAAATTGGCCACATGTCCCCGAATGGCTTGAAGAGGCAAGTTACAACTCATGATAAAACTCAAACCGGGACTCGGATGGACAAATCGTCAGTTGAATTAGATTTGGAGCAACGGGTTTCAACTAGTGGGGCCCCTCTACTACCATTCCGTCAACCGGAAAACTGTTTGTTGGAGTATCTTCGACACTAGGGTTTTTCTTAATGAGGCATAGTGCAATTTCTAAAGAAGAGGTTGATTTTCAAGAACAATGTGTCAAGTGTTTTTGGGTAGTGTAGTCACGTGGGCCTTGGCCAAACAGACTTGTGGAAGCTTACGGAACTTCATTATGCTGCTCAATTTGGATTTTATGCCCCCGGACCAAATTGGCCACATGTCGCTAAATGGCTTGAGGAAGAGAGTTGCAACTCACAATAAAACTCAAATCGGGACTCGGATAGATGAATCATCGATTGCATTGAATATGAAGCATAGGGTTTCAACTAGTGGGGCTCCTCGGCTATCATTTTGTTGACCGTAAAAACGTTTGTTAGAGTATCTCCGGCACTAGGGTTTTTCTCAATGAGGCATGGTGTCATTTTTGAAGAGGAGGCTGATTTTCAAGAACATTGTGTCAGATGTTTGTGGGTAGTGTAGTCGCATGGGCCTTGGCTAAATAGAGTTGTGGGAGCTTACATAACTTTGGTATGTTTCTTGTTTTGGATTTTATGCCTCCAGACCAAATTGGCCACATGTCCCTGAATGGCTTGAGGAGGCAAGTTGCAACTCGCCATAAAACTCAAATCAGGACTCGGATGGACGATCCATCAGTTGCACCGAAAAATAATGTGTTTTTGCACCGAAAAAAGGTTGCACCAAAAAAAAATTCATTAACAAGTCAAAAAACATCCATCCAAGCAAGATGCACTCGTTCCCTTATTGCTTTACTCTTGCTACTTTTCTACTATTGTAATTTCACCTCTCGAGCATTTTTTGGCTTGTTTGAGGCTTCACAAGACTTACCCAAGGTGAAACACATCACTAGCTCACTTATTCTATTGATATAGCTCCCTCACAAGTGTGTTTTTTCCTATAGTTCATTTTTTTACTTATGGCGGGGTCCAACAAAGCCCCAAAGGAACAATAATATATAGGTTGTAATCTCCAACTTAGTAGGTATAATTGCCTCTATCCATAAACTAATTGAATGCATTTCACTAGTACTAGTTTTGGTCATTATCCGATCATCCCAAAAGGCATGTATTAGTTGTAATTTCCACTCATGAGTATTGTCACCAATAATATGCTTCATGATTTTCATCAGAGTTTTATCAGTGGATTTGACTAAATTGGTCACATGTCCCTGAATGGCTTGAGGAGGCGAGTTGAAACTCATGATAAAACTCAAACCAAGACTCAGATGCATGAACCCTTAGTTGCATTAGATCGGGAGCATCGGGTTTCAGCAATTCAGACCCCTATGTTATCTTTTCATTGACCGGAAAATCGTTTATTGGAGTATATCTGGCACTAGGGTTTTTGTCAATGAGGCATAATGTAATTTCTGAGGAGGAGGTCGATTCTCAAGAAAACTTTGTCGAGTGTTTTTTTTCTAGTGTAGTCACGTGGGCCCTGGCCAAACAGATTTGCGAGAGCTTACAAAACTTTGTCAGACTGCTCGGTTTAGATTTTATGCCGCTGGACCAAATTGGCCACATCCCTGAATGGATTGAGGAGGCGATTTGAAACTCACGATAAAACTCAAACAAAGACTCGGATGGATGAACCGTCAGTTGCATTGAATATGAATCATCAGGTTTCAGCTAGTGGGGCCCCTCCGATATCATTCCATCAAATGCAAAACCGTTTGTTGGAATATCTATGGAACTAGGATTTTGGTCAAAGAGGCATAGTGCAATTTCTAAAGAGGAGGTCAATTTTCAAGAACATTGTGTTGGGCGTTTTTGGCTAGTGTGGTCGTGTGGGACTCAGCCAAACAAACTTGCAGAAGCTTACAGAACTCCGTTATGCTTCTCGGTTTGGATTTTATGCCCTTGGACCAAATTGACCACATGTCCTTGAATGGCTTCAGGAGGCGAGTTGCAACTCGTGATAAAACTCAAACCAGGACTCGATTGGAAGAACCGCCTGCTGCATTGGATTTGGAGAATTAGGTTTCATCCAGTGGAGCCCCTACACTATCATTTCGGCGACTAAAAAACCATTTGTTGGAGTATCTTCGGCACTAGGATTTTGGTCAATGAGGCATAATGCAATTTATGAAGAGGAGGTCCATTTTAAATAACATTATGTTGGGTGTTTTTTTCTAGTGTAATCACGTGGGACTTGGCCAATCAGAATTACAGGAGCTTACAAAACTATGTTATGCTGCTTGGTTTGGATTTTATGCCCCCGAACAAAATTGTCCACATGTCCTTGAATGGATTGAAGAGGAGACCTGCAACTAACAATAAAACTCAAACTAGGACTCGGATGGACGAACTGTCAGTTGCATTGGATCTGAAGCACCGGGTTTCAGCTAGTGGGGCCCCTTCGCTATCATTTCGTCGAATGAAAAACCATTTTTTGGAGTATATATGGCACTAGGGTTTTGGTCAAAGAGGCATAGTGCAATTTCTGAAGAGGAGATTGATTTTCAAGAACACTGTGTTAGACGTTTTTGGCTAGTGTAGTCACGTGGGCCTTGGCCAAACAGACTTGGAGGAGCTTCTAGAACTTTGTTATGTTACTCAGTTTAGATTTTATGCCCCTAGACCAAATTGGCCACATGTCCTTGAATGGCTTGAGGAGGCATGTTGCAACTCGCGATAAAACTCAAACCGAGACTCAGTTGGATGAACCATTAGTGCATTGGATCTGAAGCACCAGGTTTCAGCTAGTGGGGTCCCTACACTATCATTTTTCGACCGAGAAACCATTTGTTGGAGTATCTTCGTCACTATGATTTTGGTCAATAAGGCATAGTGAAATTTCTGAAGAGGAGGTCGATTTTGAAGAACATTGTGTCGGGTGTTTTTGGCTAGTGTAGTCATATGGTACTTGGCCAAAAAAATATGCAAGAGCTTACAGAACTTCATTATGCTGCTCGGTTTGTATTTTATACTCCCGGACAAAATTGGTCACATGTCCCTGAATGTCTTGAGGAGGCGAGTCGCAACTCGCGATAAAACTCAAACCAAGACTCAGATGCATGAACCTTTAGTTTCATTCAATCCAGAGCACTGGGTTTCAGCTAGTGGGGCCCCTACACTATCATTTCGACGACCGAAAAACCATTTTTGGGAGTATCTTTGACACCAAAGTTTTGGTCAATGGGGCATAGTGCAATTTTTGAAGAGGAGGTCGATTTTCAAGAACATTGTGTTGGGGATTTTTGGCTAGTGTAGTCATGTGGGACTTGGCCAAACAGACTTGCAAGAGCTTGTGGAATTTTTTTATGTTGCTTGGTTTGGATTTTATTCCCCCAAACCAAATTGGCCACATGTCCTTGAATGGCTTGAGGAGGCGAGTTGAAAATCATGATAAAACTCAAATCGGGACTCGGATGCACAAACCGTCAATGTCATTGGATCCAGAACATCAGGTTTCACCTAGTGGGGGCCCTATGTTATCATTCTGTCGACCACAAAATTGTTTGTTGGAGTATCTTTGGCACTAGGGTTTTTCTCGATGCTTATTACATATGTTTGACAATTTAACGACTTGTTATGTAATACATAGCATGGAAAGTGAAGGCATGGCAAGGGAAGGCATGGAATGATGAGGATTAAGGGAAAAATGAAGCCAAACTCACATGTAGGAGGAACTACGAATTGGATCATGAGGAATGAAGAAACTTGGCAAGGTTTAAAAGCATGCTCATGAAACCCAAATCTATACCATTTTTCAAGCAACACACACACAAAATGAAGGCAACTAATGATTATTTTATTATTTGTAGGTTACCACTTTTCCAACACTCTTTGAACTTGATGGTTGAGTGGTATCCATAGTTGTTTTTCTCTACAGACCATGCCATAAAACTATGCCTAGATTGAACATCTTTCACTAGAAAATTGGCTCAAACTTGGCTCTTATTAATCTTTCCAAATTGAGAATCCAAGACAAAGAATATATTTTGAGTTATCAATACACACTCTACCTTCTCATGCACACAACTCATAGGATGGATTTGGCTACAAGTAGGAGGAGGTGTGAACTCAAGACTAAAATTTCCCCCCTCCTTATTACGTAATATAAAGTTGAGTTTGACATTTGGTTATCCTTGTTATAAGAGGAGAAAAAAAACGAGGAAGAAGGGAGAAGAAATAAGCACCTTCAAAAATTGTGACCAAGCCGAATAACCCAAATCGTGACACAGAAGGGATTTGCGCTAGCTCTCTTAAAATGTCAAGCAGAGGAAAAGAACCAGATTCTAGCCACAATGAGGTAAGTCATTGTCAATTTATAGATTTCTAATTGTCTCAATTTTGTTTTTGTTTTTTTGTCTTTTATTGAAAAATTTAAAACAAAAAAAAATATTTTATATATCTAGGGACATGAGACTGACCAGGAGAAAGGAGTCTTGGCTTCGATATTGGGGATGGAGGTCTTTAAAAAAAATTACGGTGTAGACTTGAAAACGCTTGCAAGATACATAGAAAAACGATCTGCTAACACCCCTAAAGCATTGCAAGCAAATCAACCCTATCAAAGGGAATCAATTGATTCCCCAACCACTCATGGATCGACCAAAAGATCAAGGAGGAAATCATTGATGATAACCTCTAATAATTTGGAACAGAGAGTGGAAACCTCCAATTCCAAAACCACTCCTAGGACCCAAACTTCTTCCACCACGTCATGTTTTGGATCTTGCATTGGGAACTATGATACAAAGATAGAATACAACATGGTTTCAGGAGAAATACGAATGTCAAATGTTAATAAGGTTTTCATGAACAGGTTGAATGAATCATGTCTTCAACGGTTCAAATACCATCTCCATTTATTGTTTTCAAAAATACCAATGAACCCGCAGAAAGTTGTAATTCACGACATGGAGTCTGAATTTGGCATAGGTTGGTTAGTAAAAAAGGTGAAAAGACAAATTTCTCAAAATTGCTAGAGATTCAGGTGCAACCAAACAAAGAAGATAAAAAAAAATCATGCCCGAGCAAAGGCTCAAAAAAGGTCAATTGATGTTAGTTTAAAAGTATGGAAAGAACTTGTAAAAACATATAAGAAGTCAGATGCACGGAGGAAGTCCTGTGAGGAGAGTACCCAGGTATTTGAATTTGCTCATAATATTATATCAAATCACTAGGGTTTTGGTCAAAGAGGCATAGTGCAATTTCTGAAGAGGAGGTTGATTTTCAAGAACATTGTGTTAGACATTTTTGGCTAGTGTAGTCACATGGGCCTTGGCCAAACAGACTTGGAGGAGCTTCTAGAACTTTTTTATGCTGCTCAGTTTAGATTTTATGCCCCTAGACCAAATTGGCCACATGTCCCTGAATGGCTTGAGGAGGCATGTTGCAACTCATGATAAAACTCAAACCGAGACTCAGATGGATGAATCGTTAGTGCATTGGATCCAGAGCACCGGGTTCTAGTGGGGTCCCTACACTATCATTTGTCGACCGAGAAACCATTTGTTGGAGTATCTTTGTCACTAGGATTTTGGTCAATAAGGCATAGTGCAATTTCTAAAGAGGAGGTCAATTTTCAAGAACATTGTGTCGGGTGTTTTTGGCTAGTGTAGTCATATGGTACTTGGCCAAACAAACATGCAAGAGCTTACAAAACTTTGTTATGCTGTTATGTTTGGATTTTATGCTCCCGGACAAAATTGGTTACATGTCCCTGAATGTCTTGAGGAGGCAAGTCGTAACTAACGATAAAACTCAAACCAAGACTCAGATGAACGAACCATCATTTGCATTCGATCTGGAGCACTGGGTTTAGCTAGTGGGTCCCCTACGCTATCATTTCGACGATTGAAAAACTGTTTGTTGGAGTATCTTTGACACCAAAGTTTTGGTCAATGAGGCATAGTGCAATTTCTGAAGAGGAGGTCGATTTTCAAGAATATTGTGTAGGGGATTTTTGGCTAGTGTAGTTGTGTGGGACTTGGCCAAACAGACTTGCAAGAGCTTATGGAATTTTTTTATGCTGCTCGGTTTGGATTTTATGCCCCCGGACCAAATTGGCCACATGTCCTTGAATGGCTTGAGGAGGCGTGTTGCAAATCACGATAAAACTCAAATCGGGACTCGGATGCACAAACCATCAGTGTCATTGGATCCAGAGCATCGGGTTTCACCTAGTGGGGCCCCGTCTCATGCTGCTCGGTTTGGATTTTATGCCCCCGGACCAAATTGGCCACATGTCCTTGAATGGCTTGAGGAGGCGTGTTGCAAATCACGATAAAACTCAAATCGGGACTCGGATGCACAAACCATCAGTGTCATTGGATCCAGAGCATCGGGTTTCACCTAGTGGGGCCCCTACGCTATCATTTTGTTGACCAAAAAATTGTTTGTTGGAGTATCTCCGGCACTAGGGTTTTGCTCAATGCTTATTACATATGTTTGACAATTTAATGACTTTTTAGGCAATACATGGCATGGAAAGTGAAGGCATGGAAAGGGAAGGCATGGAATGATGAGGATTAAGGGAAAAATGAAGGCAAACTCACATGTAGGAGGAACTATGAATTGGATCATGAGGAATGAAGAAACTTGGCAAGGTTTAAAAGCATGCTCATGAAACCCCAATCTATACCATTTTTCAAGCAACACACACACAAAATGAAGGCAACTAATGATTATTTTATGAGTTGTAGGTTACCACTTTTCCAACACTCTTTGAACTTGATGGTTGAGTGGTATCCATAGTTTTTTTTCTCTGTAGACCATGCCATAAAACTATGTCTAGATTGAACATCTTTCACTAGCAAATTGGCTCAAACTTGGCTCTTATTAAGCTTTCAAAATTGAGAATCCAAGCCAAATAATATATTTTGAGTTCTCAATACACACTCTACCTTCTCATTCACACAACTCATAGGATGGATTTGCCTACAAGTAGGAGGAGGTGTGAACTCAAGACTAAAATTCCCCCCCTCCTTATTACGTAATATAAAGCTGAGTTTGACATTTGGTTATCCTTGTTAGAAGAGGAGAAAAAAAACAAGGAAGAAGGGAGAAGAAATAAGCACCTTCGAAAATTGTGACCAAGCTGAATTGCCCAAATCGTGACACAGAATGGATTTGCGCTAGCTCTCTTAAAATTTCAAGCAAAGGGAAAGAAGCAGATTCTAACCACAATGAGGTAAGTCATTTTCAATTTATAGATTTCTAATTGTCTCAATTTTGTTTTTTTTTGTTTTTTGTTTTTTTTGTCTTTTATTGAAAAATTTAAAACAAAAAAAAAATATTTTATATATCTAGGGACATGAGACTGACCAGAAGAAAGGGGTCTTGGCTTTGATATTGGAGATGGAGGTCTTTAAAAAAAATTACGGTGTAGACTTGAAAACGCTTGCAAGATACATAGAAAAATGATCTGCTAACACCCCTAAAGCATTGCAAGAAAATCAACCCTATCAAAGGGAATCAATTGATTCCCCAACCACTCATGGATCAAGCAGAAGATCAAGGAGGAAATCATTGACAATAACCTCTAATAATTTGGAACAAAGAGTGGAAACCTCCAATTCCAAAACTACTCCTAGGACCCGAACTTCTTCCACCACGTCATTTTTTGGATGTTGCATTGGGAACTATGATACAAAGATAGAATACGACATGGTTTCAAGAGAAATACGAATGTCAAATGTTAATAAGGTTTTTGTGAACAGGTTGAATGAATCATGTCTTCAACGGTTCAAATACCATCTCCATTTACTGTTTTCAAAAATACCAATGCACCTGCAGAAAGTTGTAATTCACGACATGGAGTCTAAATTTGGCATAGGTTGGTTAGTAAAAAATTTGAAAAGACAAATGTCTCAAAATTGCTAGAGATTCAGGTGCAACCAAACAAAGAAGATAAAAAAAATCATGCCCGAGCAAAGGATCAAAAAAAGGTCAATTGATGTCAGTTTAAAAGTATAGAAAGAACTTGTAAAAACATATGAGAAATTAGATGCACAGAGGAAGTCCTATGAGGAGAGTACCCAGGTATTTGAATTTTCTCATAATATTATATCAAATTTCTTAAACGATTTTTATATTTTGTTTGTGCATAGTTAAATTTACTTAGTGTATGTTTCAGGACAAGGCCTCAAAATCTAAGATTTCAAAACTCTATGCCACACATCACAGTGGCCAAAAATGTGTACATGCCTTGATCTGCACTTTTGTAAGTATATTTATTATGCGAACTGATATTTTTTGTATTTTCTATAAAAGATTAAATGATTACATATTTATTAGTTTAACTAGTCCATGTGCCATGTTTTGAATTTGCTCATAATATTATATCAAATTTCTTAAACGATTTTTATATTTTGTTTGTGCATAGTTAAATTTACTTAGTGTATGTTTCAGGACAAGGCATCAAAAGCTAAGCTTGCAAAACTCTATGCCACACATCACAATGGCCAAAAATGTGTGCAGGCCTTGATCTACACCTTTGTAAGTATATTTATTATGTGAAATGATATTTTTTGTATTTCCTATAAAAGATTAAATGATTACAAATTTATTAGTTTAACTAGTCCAGGTGCCATGTTTTGACAGGAGGACCGACTTTGTAATCTGGATGGAGAACGAGGTATCAATAGTATTGAAGGATCCCTTGCCTTTTTGTTTCCCTAATTTTTGTCAATGGATCCCCGTTTGGGGATCCTTGCCCTTTATTTCCTTTGAATATTATGAAATGTGGAATGTTCCTTGCAATTTGTGGAGTTTGGAAATATTAACCCTTGTTTTGTGGCTCTTGGTAACAAACATAGTTTGTCTAGCAGATCTTTTCCCCTTCCGTTTAATTTATTTATATTTTCCTACTATTTGGATAAGTTGGATTCTCATCCAACATTCATAGGGCCTTCTCTCCCTTAAACCTTCTCTAACATAGGTTTTTTTCACTAATATATGGGTGATAAGTTCTTCATCCGTCTTACAAAGTGAACACATGCCAGGCCCTTGCTTACTTCTCCTTTAAAAATGATCACAAAGAAGTACCTTGTCTTTCAACACCAGCCACATATAAACACATGTCTTTGTAGGATCTCTAATATTCCAAAGGGGCTTCCACCACCATGATTTTGTCTTGTTTTGCATTACATAACATATTTTTGTACCCTATCTTTGCAATCTATTATCTTAGAATAGGATTCTTGGACCAAACCAAACTATATACCGCATCCATAATCCTTACATGAATATGAGATAAATTTCCACATAGCATTGCCATTGTTCTACATTCTCTCTTGCAAATCCCAAGAATTTTTCTAATCTCTACCTTTGATGTCATATTTTTATGACACATGATCCACCACACAATCTCGTGTATAAATGTAAATTCCCTACAAGTTTTGTATCAAGTCATCTAGCAACCAATAAGAGTTCCCATAGCCTACCCAAGGGTCTACCCAATTCTTACACTCTCTCCATTACCCACTTTCCACACTAGCCAATTACATACCAAGGGAAAATGAAATTATTGAAGAAATAACCTCTATTGAGCCTTCTCAATAACATTGAAATAAATTAGAGACTTGAACATATCAATCTCCTTACTAGTGGTTGTATTATACAAATTTAGAATCTCCCTTAATATAGATGCTTCCCTCAAGAATCCATCATAGAACAAAAGGACATCACCAAAAAACAAAAGATAAGTCAAAAACTAACTCCTACTAACCTTGAGTCCTCTAATACCCGATGTTCTTTCATTTTTAACAAAATTATTTGAAAGCAACGATTCCCAAAATTGAACCATATATTCATGCTTGATGCTAAGATTAACAAACTCTAGAGTATGTGTTCTCAACCCTATAAGTGTATAATTATGCTACATTTAGTGTGTATTTATTTCATTATGCTTCAGAAGTTCATTTTTTCTTGGTTTTTTATTCTAGGTATCCTTCCTCTTGAATAGCGCTTGAAGTATCTAGGAATTATGCAACCCAATTTCCCCCTCTATCACAACAATGAAATTGTCAAGCATATTTTTTGGCTCTATGTGTAGGCCAAGCCACCTCATCTTGGGTATCTAACATGTATTGTCAATCCCCCCTTAGGGACATTCACTAGAAATATAATCTCCTTAGTGGCCAACTCCAGGGTGAACTTATCCATATCAAATCAATGTGATGGAATTCAAATGGAATCCAAACTAATGTGGATTGTCTCTCCATTGGCATTTTTTGTTAGGGACCTAATCTCCCTAACCCCCGACATAGGTAGAATAATATATTTCCATGTAATAAAGGCCAATATTAGTAAGTCCTAGAAATAAGGAATAATAAGTCAAATGTAAGAAGACCTAATAGAAGCTTTCACTTCTAGAAGGATCTTCCTCTAGATTGTTCTTTTGGGATAGACATATTTAGTATACATAGGAGTAGAGGGTATAATAAGTTTTTTCTTGGATATTATTGTGATAGAGATCTACTCTGTTGCAGGTTGCCCCCTCAAAGAGGAAAGTGAACATTGCTATCAGTAATCAAAGTGCTCATTCTGGTGTTATTCCAGTATTGTTTTGATTATATCATTGCTTCTCTGTCATTTCTAGCTAAAATATTTATGTTATGCATATTATTTTAGATCTAGAATACTGCAAGTGGTATCAGAGCACCTTCCTCAGCAGAAAATTGTGAGTTAAATTTTTTTCATGGTAGAGACATATTTCGACATCTTAAAGATACAAATATTTTTCGCTACGCATAAACCTGTGGTCGGGGAGTCATACATGCAGGAAATACAAGTGGTACCTAAGCACGCATCTATTGGCCACCCTTATAACCCTTGTTAG
>CBVK0102193308.1:0-14553 GCA_900067695.1 Picea abies | reverse complement strand
CATTTTCCTCAAGCTTTAGATGAACAACCTGCAATAAAATGAGGGAGAAGGAATGGGAAAGATATTTGGAGACAAAGAAAAAGGTAAGTTCATTACTTGTTGGAAGTGAAAGTAAACATTTTAGAAGCTGAAACTGAATATACAACATTTATTGAAAGGGCATGCCAATCGCCTGGTCCAAACTAGGGCATTTCTGTGTGTACTGCGCCTGGGCAAGTGTTGGGTGTCAGTTTTTATTACAGTAATTTTCTATTTGTTTCTCATCCATCTTTTATGTAGGATAGTTCTCTCTTTAAGGACATCCATTGACTTGACTAGTTAATGGCATTTTCTCATTGTTGTTTACTGAATGTAGTGCTTTTGAATCATACTATCACCGTGGATACCCCTCAGCTTGTGGTCATTTGGCATTTTGCATAGGGTCTCACATTGAAATTTATATAATCTGATAGGCAATAGTTTAAGCTAGTACTTATGTGAATTTTGGACACATTAGATTTACATGTCTTGCATATGTGCACAAATCTGTTCTCTGATATTTGGTCCCCAAAAATGAGCTTCTTTTATGCAATGGCCCTCTTGCAGTGCATATTCCATCTTTAATGATGGTTTCAGGGAGCTACCTGGGACATTGAATGCAGAACGTTTGGACAGGGACATCAGGGCGGGACAGTTTTAAACTTGATCTTGGCTAAATCTTACCATTTATTACTTTTGTATTATGATACATGTATATCAGTTCTTTAGTATTTGTCAGCAGTGATTTTCCTAATTTAACTATTTTCTCGGATCTTGGAAGAATACCATCAGTTCCATTCATTTGGTTTAATGTATCAGTTGTCTTATATGCAAAATTTGCACAGAAAGCATCAGTGTGGCATTCAAGGAGGATAATATTAACGTGGATTGAAAATCCATCATCAATAACTGTGGAAAAACATCCACTGTTTATTATCAGTAGTTTGCTTTTAGGGGTTCTCAGATTTATCTTGTACCATATTGTTGTTCTTATAAATAAATATTTGAGTGTTGCGGTCCAGAATCAAGGGCAGTTTATCTATGCCAAGCCAATTTGCAAAAGGCCTTCAATTTCAATGGTCATATTTTACTGCTAACCATCTATACAAAGATAATGTAACATGTTCTATGGTACAAATGCATTCAACTTGTTCATGCTGTTGTAGACACTCTTATTCGACATTTGAGGTATGGTGTGACGATAACATGTTGTATGACATGGTGAAAAGAATATGAATTGCAGAATTCCAAGGCATTGGCTATAATTAATTTGTAAATCTTGTTTATGAACATTCAAATTGGCATGAGTTTTCAAAATTTAAAAGGGTGTCTTTCATGGAATGGGTTTTTAAGACCTGAAAACTCACCTGCCTGTTGTCATAATTTTCTATTTTGTCCACAGTTCATGTTCAGTGAGTTTTTGGTGTTCCAAACATTTTCTTTCAAGTTGCAGAAATCTAAGCAGATCCCAGTATTTTGTTGATTTTTCATTTTATAGTTCAACTTCTTTTGGGTTGTACATTTGTCTTTTTTCTTTGAGCATCTATATAAAATAATAGAAGATGTATCCATGCAACAAGCAAAGAGTTGTGTTCCTCCTCTTAGAGATATGGACAAAAATGGTATCAATGGTAAGGATTTAAACTCTGTGGTCATAATGGGAAATGATTTTAAACTATAATCTTTATTCTTCATTTCACTGTTGTCTTATCATCCACAATGCTTAATGACTTGGCTTTTATTGATGTTTTCATTTTTTCAACAGTAATATCCACTAACCTCATTTATAAACTATCCACCGGATTAGTTTACTCATGCTTGAGAGTAGTAGCTGTACTATATATAGTAGTTGCACTATTTATAGACGTAGTTAGCTTTAGTTTATCCACTGACTATAAAGTATGTTTTCATATAATTAATAATGGTTTCAGGTCTATATAGATTCACCATTATAAATATGAGCTGTTCTAGAATCTAAATCAATGAAGAGTTGGTGAAAAGTGAAGTGAAGAGAGAAAAAAATAGAAGAGATTTTTTTGAATTTTTTTTCTCTTTGTATGTTTCATTTCACTGCTTTATAGTTCTATTATTCAAACATCTTTTAGAGCTATGTTAAAAGGGTATTTAGGTGCTATCTAACTGATAATGATTGTAATCATAAGCAAGCATATCCTTTAAATGGGGAGTATCCCGCCCTTTGGAAGTGGAAGTATTAGATATCTGAATATCAGAGCTCATGGTTATAAGCTACAATTCCTTTTGCAGTTTAGTTTATTTTACTAATTGAGCTTTGTTGATTCATTTTTCATGACAGATTCTATATCTGAACTGAGTTTAACTAGCAAGTTGGATGGTGATGTTTTTCAGTTTGAAAATTTAAGATATATACAATGTTAGTTGAAAAGATGACGCAAGAGCATTTTGGGGTTTTGGCAAACTTTCACACCCAAAAATATTTTTAGCTTGTTTTGGTTTTATTCAATGTTTTATTTTTTACTCTTATTTTCAGCAGTGACAAGGGTCTAGTGTTTTCATTAGTGCGTTCTTATATCTTGGCGTCAAGGTTTGAAATTTGGATATGTTATAGAGGACACCTTCTACCTTTCCACCAAATTTCATCAAAAGATATTGAGCTTAAGTACCGTACATAAGTATGGAGTCAGCGTGTAGAGATTCCTTGATTTCTACAGTAACAAGGGGTTAGTATTTTGATTACTGTACAATCAATACATGGAGTTAGATTTGGAATTTTTATGTTGTAGAGGACATCTTCCTCTACCTGCACACTAAATTTCATCAAAGATGTGGAGTTTAAAGGGTGTGTCTAAGTCCTACATAGAACGTGACAGAAAACTCAGATTGCATTCCATGTCATTCATTTTTTTCTAAGCTTTGATTAGTCAAATCATGAAGCTTGAGTTGTATTTGGAAGTTAAAGAATGATTATTGTCTATGGATGTATGGTATTAATTAAGTAGATGTTTAGATTACCTCAAGAAATGAAACGACTTGGGAATTGAACAATGAATCACTTCATAGTTTAAATATTTGAGAGTTTGATGGAATGAGTGCCTTTTGGTTCTCCATGGTTTGGGTTTTTTGTAGTTGTTGGCTATGTGATCCATAGACCCTTTGAGTGGCTTTGTGAATGTAATAAGGCCCAAGAGCATTGTCCTTTGATTAAATAAAAATGCACTGTTGTTGAATGTCTTTGTTGTGATTTTAATTTTATAACAGACCATGTGTGGAGTGTCAATTAATATGTTAATGCATTTACAGATTTGTTGTATGTTGTAAGTGCTTTTGTTGTGTGACTTTTATTATAAGCCGTTGAATTTTTATAACAGACTATGTGTGGAATGTCTGTTAATATGTTAATGCATTTACAGATTTGTTGTATGCTGTAAGTGCTTTTGTTGTGTGACTTTGATTATAAATGTCCGGCACTACATTAGAAGAGCTTATTAAAAATTATTGAGAAATTGAAGTAAAACCTAGAACTTGAGCATATGCAATTGGTAACTAGGTGCATAAGGATCGAAAAATATTGGTAGCACTTGTGCTTAACCTTGAAAAGTCTTAGATTTTACAAGTCAACAATGCAAAGACATCCAAAGAAGCTTGGCTTGTATTAGCTTAGTTGATGAGTTACCATATGACTACAAAACTGTATCTTCAGGGGCACTTTTCTAACTAGACATGGATGAAGGTGCGAGCATCTATACTCTGATAGACAATTTGAAAGTACATTTAAGTTCCTTGGCAGTGGTAGGATCACACATGTATATGTGATATCTTTGTCGAGTAAATCTTTAGGATCATTTGAGAACCTAATAATCTCATTATGTACTTTGACAAAACTTATTATGTAGTAGCTTGTTGTGTTGTACCCCTAGGCAAAACTTATACTTGGTATATGAGTTATAGGTTTGTCCATTTATTTTTCTTGTTAGATGTCTAACGTGATCTTATTGGTGTTACCATTGTAAAATTCATTTTGATATGTTTTCGATAAAGCATAATATGACATACTTTTGTTAAATATTGAGAAAGTTACACATTCAAAAAGTTAAGATATTATTTAGGGTAGCTTAAAAGTCATGGGTGCCCATTAAGGTAACTCAAGGGTTATAATAATCAAGAGCCACAACTTTTCTTCTCCAAAGGGTTTTAGAGTTATGCTTTTAAGGTTCTTCTTGAGGGATTTATGGTGTTTATCTTTACCCAAGGATAGTTGTAGGGTGGGATTCTATCTTAAGAGTTAATTCTTGATCATCTAGTATTTTTTATTGGCTTTACAATGAATACCATATATTAATCTATTTTATTTTCATTTCTTGTGTTATTTTAAATAATCAATTATTGAATGGATTTTTCTATTAGAGTTGTACTACATGCATAACAAGTAGTATCATGACATACTTTTGCATTGCTCAGGAATCCATTTTGGTGAAATGAACGACGACTCATGTGGCTAGGGTTTAACCTTGGCCAGCTGCAGGATTGATCAAGGATGTTTCCCCCTCGGTTGCTGGATCTGCGATGGCGACCCCCTTCTCCAACTGTATTGCTCCAAGTTTAGTTTCCGATCTCCCTATTCTCGGACCTGCTCACTCCGGGTCCTCTGGTGCACTGTCGGGGTGCTCTCTCAAAGGCTCGACCTCTGGTTCTATTGCTAATTGGGGTAGTTCTTTCAGTTGTGTTGTCTCCAGGAATGTCAATGTTGTTCCTCCGTCTTGTTTGGTGCAAGAAGCTCGGGCTCCTTCCATCCCTATGAGGAAGGATGCTATTTCCAAGTTAGCTCGTCTCAGCTCCACAACACTCATCTGTTGTTTTAATGGTCTCTGGCCTCATCTTGTTAATATTCATGAATGGATGTCAAGATCTTGGCTGCTAGTTTTGAAAGGTGAAGTTTTCATTCACCCTTGTGCTCAAGGGTTTTTCATTGTTGAGTTTGATCTTCAAGAAGATCAATATTTGATATTTAGTTCTGGTCCTTGGTTTTGGAGTTGTTTCGATTTATCTATGAAGCCATGTTAGTCTCCTTCTTTTGATCCTTCGAAGGATCTGTTATCTTCGGAACATGTTTGGGTTAGGCTCCCAAATCTGCCCCTGCATTTTTGGGGCTTATCCTCTTTCTCTGTGCCATCGATAATTCTTAAGGCAGGTTTCATTATAGAATCCCTAAAACAAAACACTATAGCATCTGCACCTATTCTCATATTTGTGCAGAAATGGATTTTAGCAAAGGGTTCCCGACGAAAATAAACATGATAGGGGATAACTATTTGTGGACCCAAAAGATGGATTATGAAGAAAAAAAATTCGGTTTTGAGCTTGTTTTGGTACAGGTCACTTGGTAGCGCATTGCCTTAAGGGTCCCAAGAAATATCAAAAGAAGCACAAACCAACATGGTGAGTTGGCTCCCAAATTGATCATCAACTTATTTCCAAAGAAGATTCTACAGATGCAGTCCCTCCCAAGGAGGTGCCCAAAAGAGATTCATTTTTTCCATCTGATGTGGAATCTTGAGATCTAGACCCTCCATTAGAAGTCTCTAAATCTGAAATAGAGGATAAGAAGGTCACAAACAAGATTATTGAGAAATATGGAATGCAATAAGAAACTCCTCGGAAGCTAGAGGAAAAAGTAGATTCGGGTAAAGAAACACAGGTTCACCCTAGCTCCATTGCTTTGGTAAGTTGGACAGATGAGGCAGATGAAGCTGAGGCATCAGAAAAATCTGACCCTCCAGATCCAGGAAATGAGGGAATGGTAGGACTTGCGTCGACCCCTCTATCTCTAAATGCAGTTTTGACGGTAGTCATAAAGAAGAAAAAGACCCCTTCAGTATCCCAACCAATGGTGACAAGAAGTAGGGCTCGGAATCCAACATAATCATGAATTGTTTTTTTGTATGTATTCTGGGTGTTTTCTACCGGATATATTCAGTGAAATGTAGTAATAGTATCATACAACTTTGGTCTTATAGAAGTATAAAAGAATCTTGGATAGTAGTTGAAGTAATGATGCTAGATTTTTTATATTTATACCAGTCCATTTTTTGTCCCCAACAACCCTCGTCGCGTTCTTTTCAATGAACAAAATTTCTTAATTTTTATAAAAAGAACATACACAATTTTATGTCTTAGCAGAGTACATATAATCGATTTTTTCTATACTTACAATTCAAAGTTTTAACTCTCATTTATCCAAAATATTTATAAATGAAAAATCATAATAATCAAAATACATAAACCTAAGTTATACATAGCACTGAACTACAACAAAATAATAAAAACAATAAAATTTATACAATTCAACAATTATATGAATGAAAATATTTTAAATTTTATATAAGGAGAAGTATATTACATAAATGCACTATCATTATAAACTACTTTATTAATATTTTATTAATATTGTAAATACAAAATCAATATTTTTTTATACAATTATACAAATGTAGTATCGTTTAAAAACTTTTTATGACTATAGTTATAGCTTCATAGTTGAAAAGCATATATATTAACCTAAGTTTATAGGGCATAATATTTTATTAATATTGTAAATACAAAATCAATATTTTTTTATACAATTATATAAATGTAGTATGGTTTAAAAACTTTTTTCTGACTATAGTTATAGCTTCATAGTTGAAAAGCATATATATTAACGTAAGTTTATAGGGCATAGGGGTATGGGCTTAAGTATAGGTATGTCATTTTTGAAATAGGGAATCTTGTTTTATATATATTTGTTTTATATATATAGTTATGGTGAAGCTAGATATTAAATTAATGTATGAAATTTTGTGTTTATAAAACAAGGATGATCTTCTTTAATAAAATAATTTGATTTTTTAAGTTTATGAAAGTATATAGATTTTATCGTTCTACATTTAAATTTATAACCTTCTAAAAACACATAGATTTTATCGTTCTGAATTTAAATTTATAACCTTCTAAAAAAACACATATTCTTAGTACATATATATCATATCATATGGATGAAATCATAGATAAATCATTCAACAATATCACTTTATCGCTTAGGCATTGGAGACTTGAGCTTGTTTCACTTTATCACTTAGGCCATGCAGACTTGAGCTTGTTTAATAGTCTACTTTTCTATCTAAGTTTACTTTTTATATGGTTCACTTTTTCGAAGATTCTAATAATAATTTACAAAAATAAAAAGTAAAACATTAGAGTATAAGAAAATTATTTTAAAATATCGAAAAAAAAAAAAAAAATTGGAAGTAGAACAAAAATCATATAATATTTTAAATTAATTTAAATAATTTTTTTATAATTTTTTAAAATTTTTAACTATGTATATTCTTAATAATATAATATTTGTAAAAATTTAAAATATTCATATTGTTAGTATTAGAAGTCATCTCTGGATTATATCGAAGGTAAGTCTAATACCCATCAGTTTATATGTTACAATGAATAAATTTAAAGGAGATCAAATGGGTGTAAACTCAAGATAATATCGTTTTAACTTAGAAAACTAGACCAGCATGCACAAGCAGGGGAGGTCTTGATTAACTTCAGTCAGTAAGTTGAAGTAAAGGTGAATAGGAGGAAGACTTTGGTGAGAAAGTGTAGAGTTCTGTTATGGACATCAGGTCTTCCATCAACCTAAGGAGGAAAAAACTCAAACACAAGATTCTCTTGAATTCAAATTTTCAAGGAACTGAAAGACATTATAACAACACTATAATCAAACATTCATCATAATANNAATCAAACATTCATCATAATACAGTTACAACAATCCATGTGAATCAATCAATCATGAAATATCTCAGTATCAGAGGAAAATAAGATGGAAGAATAAATTTGACTTAGATTAATCAAGTTACATAACCAAAGAACCAGTGTTCTTCATCAAAATATTACAATATGGGAGCCTAGCTCAACCATCGACCATAACAAAATACTAAAACTACCTATATATACTAAGAAATGTTGCAACCACCAGGAGTGTGATCGGACCATTGCATTAACGCTTTCAGTGGGCGCCTTCTCTATCAAATTTTGCAGGCCTCCTCATGTTAGATGTGAGTCAAGCGTAGTTATGTGCTTTACAGGAAAATATGTCCATAAGGAAGCTTCAGATTGACAGTGTGCCTTTACGATTGCTCTCTACATGTTTTCCATTTAAGGGGTGAGATGAGGTCTCAACTATCACTCCCATCTTCAATAACTACCTTCATCGGGATCAGGATGAGGCCCAACACCCATGAATGTTTCAGGCGGTGCCCACGACTTCTTCGAGTCAATTCTGACGCCTCAAAGCCAAGCAAATATTCTTCTGTGACCGAATACGGGCGCTTTCGGCCTTTGGCGCATCTCCTCTCCATCGCTCCATATTCAATGTGACCTAGGGCCATGATCCTACGCAATTGCACGATTGTGGGTGCTACCAAGGGTGGTCTGAAAGCAAACCGCTTTTGTCCCCACAATTCACCATGAACTACCACGCGTCCCTTTCTAAAAACCATGGTTCTGATTGTGGCCCGCCCGTGAGATTTTAAAACGTGAGCACCTTCTAACCCCGCAATGGAGTGCGACCATTGATCTTGTGATTTGATATGAGGCTTCCTAATCAACGAATCAGCTCTGGCGCCTTTTAGATTGATGGATCAGATCTTCCCTTTTCAAATCGACGACCGATATCTGCTTCAGGCCTCCGGGCTTCGAGAAAATAAAAACTCAAATCTCGCTTACCTTCGATGCTTGTACCCGAAGCTATGGATCTGACGACACATGGCTCTTGTTGATCAATGACTTAGATTCACTTTGGGCCTTCGGGACTTTGCAATGTTTAACTCCCACAATTCTCCGGAGCGTCGAACTCCAAAGCAAGGGATCTTCCTCCACGTGTCCTCAGCTTTTGATGGCTCAGATTATTTCAGGAGTTCCGGCTTCGACACTTTGGGGATTCCACACACTTCTCACTTCGAAAATCCCGAAGCTTATTTCCCCGAACAACTTGGACGACCTGTTTCCCTTGACAACTATATGTGATAACACGTATCATGATATTATAAAAAAAATGTTGACACATTCATAGTCAACTTGTTGTATATTTAACCCACTATACCATTACCTTTATAAACTTATGCAAGAAGATATAATCTATAACATAATCGAATATATTATTGTCAAGTTTTAATTGAGGACATTACCCTTAAAACAGTTAATTTCCTTATTATACCTGTAGCGGGCATGGTATATAACATTCAGTTTGTCGTTGACTGTCTATTAGTATACCGTTGACTATAAATTTAACTAAGTTTTCGAAAGTTTAACATTAGTTTATTGAATTTTTAATATTTTTTTTAAATATTTATATATTTTTCTATTTTACCATTGGCTGGTCAACTTGAACTCTTATTGTAAAAGTGTCAACTTCCTTGGAATTGAAGACATTCTTAATTAATGTTATTATCTTAATTTTATATTTCATTTCAAACACTTTATCAAATGAAATATAGATATGGTGGTTGTGACATGATGAACCATCTATTGATAGAATAGATGGACCATCACACCAGCATATGTCGATTGTTTATCTCCTTGTAAATTCTCTCGCCATGCAACGATTTCCCTTTATATTCTTCATCATGCACTTCACCATGCATAGATGGACCATCACATCAACAGATGTCAACATTTATCTCCCCGTAGAATCTCTTACCATGCAATGGTTTCCCTTTATCTTCTTCTTCCTCGACTTCACCATCCATGTACATGGTCAATCTCCTCGGATTTTATTAAGGGATAGTAATCATCAACGGATTTTTTTTAATCAAACAAAACAAGCATTACCTTATTGATCCACCTCCTTGCTACGCATTCATTTTAGGTGGAGACCCTATTTCATCTGTTTCAAACCCAGTCTCGGTTAAATCAATTCCAAATCCTGGTCTAAAGTTTGTTCCAACATCCTCGCTAGTCGAAGAAGCAGGCAAGAAGAGGTGGGTAATAGATTAGTAAGAGTAGAAGAAGTAACAAAAAGGAAAACATCCCTGGGACCAACAACCAAACTAACATGCTACACTAGAAATCCAAAGCCAACAAGCTAGCTAGTTAGCAACATATCTTGTTCCATATCCTCCAACACGAGTTGATTATGTTGTTGATGCAACAAAAGATAATTCAGTAGAGTTTGTTGATTATCATAGCCAAAAATACAAGCTACCTACCAGCCATAAAAAAGCACCCCAACACATAAATCAATGTAATCTCCCCCAAACATTCAAACTGGAGATGGGGGTAAGGCACTCGCCTACTCCAAAAGCATTGACTAATGGGATGGAATGAAGTCTCTACTTTGTTGTTGCAGACATATAAATTTGATGAAGTGTCGCTTGCTGCTATTGTGGACATGGACTCTAGAGAGAAACATATGCGGCTCGGTTTCATTTCCTTCTCAACTGCGATCATAGTCATGTTTTTTTTACAACAATGTAGTATTCCATCCATCCCTTCTAACTACCATCATATTCATGGTCTTTGTTACAACAATGTAGTATTGCTTTAACACCTCACTGCAGACCACGAACCAAGGTACTTACATCCTTTTTTTTCCATTATGTTGTCATTGCTACTTACACGACGGGTTCAGCCTCTATACAACACTTGTTTATATTTAGAAGTGAGTACATTGTCATTAAAAAATGTTAAATTTCTTGTTTATTTATTGTATAGAAAGGTGTGTTTTTTCTATAGAAAGGTGTGTTTTTTAATAGTTTAAATGAGGGGAAGGTTTTCTCTGTTCTGATGAGGAGTTGAAAGCCAAGTGGTTAGCTCAATAATATGTAAGGATCTCTGCTCCGAAGGTACGAGAGAATTTATCAAAGGAATTGTTGGGAAACAATACGGTGGAATCGTTGGTGGAACTAGCCGACAAGTGGAATACAAGATCTCTAGCAAGAGGCCAAGTGGGCAAGCGACACCTTTTGAAGTCATGTGATTTCTTGATGGAACAAGGGGAAGGTGACAAAGTTAATGAAAAAAGGGGTTTTACTATCCGAACCTTTATTGCATCCAGGCACTCATTGAAAAGAAAACATGACTTATGTACCAATGCAAAAAACCAATTCTCAAGGTTGTGCGACTCCGAGTTAATCATTCAAACTAACCAACCAAACTAATTAAAATGAATTTATGCTAGTTTTTTAATTATTTTGAATAATTCATATGTAAAATTTCACTGAATGTACAATCAATTTTAATCATTTACCTACTTTTACATCATTAAAAATATAGTATTATCAATGAATTTTTTGTATGAGAAGATGTGTGGATTTGGCATACCTAAAATATTAACTTAGAAACGGATGTTATCTTGTGGATATTTTGTAGCCTCTAAACTTGGGGATGAAAAGGGAATAAGTTTTTTCTATAAAAAGTGGTTGATGTAAGAGAGTTTAACAACTAGTCGTATGTAAGTGATTATACATCATAATCAACCTTCAAATAACAACCATTCATAGCTAAGTGATTATACATCATAATCAACTTTCAAATAACAATCATTCGTAGCTAAGTAATTATACATCCTATTAACACGATCAAATTTGTTCATATCACATTAACTCTTATATTTGTTGGCATGGGATAAGAGGCACTCATACCACCTCATTTATTTGTGTAACAACCCCGTCGTTACAACAACAAGCGTCATACGACAGAGAAATTAACTTTTTTTATTTAGTTTTTTAGTTTTGCGTTGGGAAAAAAAAAACATATCACACTTAAAAGCAACATTAATGACACATCATCCAAAGAATTACCGAAACAAAAATAACACATTAACAATCCTTCACGACATAAAGTCGACACATTGTTGCCATGATTAATGAAACCCATTCGACACAACAACACTATTAAATGGCAGCCATAATCATTGCATTCAGATAAATAAATAAGGACGCATAAACAATGCGAAACAAAAAGCTCTCAACTCATATTATAAGGACGATCATTAGAACATAATCAATAGTCAATCGTTGCGCAAGAGTAAAACCATCGAACATTTCGTGGTGCAACATTTTAACTACTCGACAATCTTAGATCTAACTTAAATACATACTCATCATATCATCATTAATTTCTGGACGCGATAATTTACCTGTATTAATTCAGGGGCTCAATCAACTTTACAAACAAGGACTAGATGATTCACTACACATAAGGAATGAGAATCCACATGGGCTACAATGCAGTAGTGAACTTATTTACATAGTCGATCAACCTTAAGTTCAGGCATAAGAATAAAACAATTCCAAACCAAGCATGCATCCACACCATTCTAAGGTCGCCAGTAAAAACCACCTTATCATTCATTAATCAATAATTAATCGTTGCGCAAGGTTAAAATAAGTTTTGATTCAATCCAACAACATTGCTAATGAGGCGCGCAAGGAATCTAGTTAATAACTGTCCATAAGGACAATTTGAAGGAGTTAGAAAAGATGTTAAATCAACATAAGACAACCTTCATAATGCGAGCAATCCTAAGACTAAACAACCACTCCTTACATCAAGTTGTCGTTACGCACAAAAGGTTTACTATATAACTATATACGCATCCATTAAAATCAAGGCGCACGTCGATTCTAGTTATTCAACTAGTCATTCATCCACACTAAGTGTTTATTGCGCAAGAGGTTTAAGAAGGCTTAACAATCATAAATCAATCGTGTTCTAAAGTGTCAGGGTAAGATGATCACACCTTATCCATCACAAACAATTTATATATATTAATTACCAGATTCATGATTACATTTTGTATTTCCCAAGAATAGTATCAGATTCAAATGAGGAAAATTATACATCAAATTGACACTCGACAAGGTAAGTTATAATTTTACTCAATTTTCTTAAGTATTTATGCTATGTTCGTTTATGATAATCAAGGCTGCAAAAATAGATTTTACAAAATCTTTCAGATAAACCTTGCTAAGATAACACCTTTTATTACATTTCAATTTTCGACTATGCTATAGTCTGTTAGCACTAGGAATCACCCTCAAACTGTAATCAGGATAAGTCCAGTACCCATCAGTTTATAAAATAAATGTAAATGAGTTTTAAGGGGGTCAAATGGATAAGACTCGAGATAATAACGTTCTAACTCAAAAAATCTGGAATAGCATGCACCAACCATTGAGGTCTTGAATAAACTTCAGTCAGTAAGTTGGAGTAAGGGCGAGTAGGAGGAAGATTTAGTGAGAAAAAGTGTAGAGGTTCGTTATAAACATCATATTTTCCAGCAGCCTAAGGAGGAAAAACTTAAACACAAGGTCCTGCGAGTCCATCCTGACGCCTCGAGGCCATGAATGGTCTTTGTTTGTGACCAATGCGAGCTTTGCAGGTGGCAGTATGATAGCGTATGCCCAGGGGCTGCTGTGTGTTGCTGGTGGCTCTTTACTGCAAGTCCTATGAAACCTACAACCTTCCTCTTTTTCTCTTCTGAAATCTCGAGCCTCGGGTGCCAACTCCTTCTTTATCACCCCTTCACACTGTGACCTCAGGCCATGACCTCACGTAATTGCACGATTGTGGGCGCGACCAAGGACGGTTTGAAAGAAAACTATTTTTGTCCCCGCAATTCACCATGAACAGCCACACGTCCCTTTCAAAAAACCACGGTTCCAATTGTGGCCCGCCCCTGAGATTTTAAAACGTGCACACCTTCTGACCCTGCAATTTGGCATGACCGTTGATCTTGTGATCTAACATTAGGACCTCTGATCAACGACTCAGCTCTAGTGCTTTTTAGATTGACGGATCAGATCTTTCCCTTCAAAACAACGACCGAGATTTGCATTGCGGATCAGCCTTTGGGAATTTAAATTATCAAACCACATTTCCCTCTAAGAAAAACCTATGGAGCTGAGGATCTGATGATGCATGGCATTCTGGATAATTAAGCGGTCCAGATCTATTTTGGGATTCAACCATTCATTTTGGGCCTAGAATGAGTCTCTCTGAGTGTTGTGCTTTGTGCTCATGGCTGCGGCTTGTGGCCCTTGATAACTTTATGTGATAAAACAGTCTTTATAGACTTCGGACCATTAGGATCCACATCAATTTGATAATTAGCATATACTAATTTGTATAAATTTAAATAGAAATAACTATTTTTATGTTGTTATGGACAAGTGTATGCTTCAAGTTTCCTTATGGTAGGGAAAGGAGTGAAAAATATTTTTGAAAGGGAGAATTTATTACAACCTATTTTAATTTAATCGTTTTAATTATTAATATGATATTTAAAAAAAATTGTTTTCCTTATATTTTAGTTTTTTGAGAAAATATTTTTTTTTTGTATATTTTTAATGGCTAATATTCAATTAATTTTCCATTGGACACATTCAAAAAAGTTGAGAATCACCAAGTGGACACATTATGAAACTAATACAGAATTAAATCTCCATTTATTCTCTCCCAAAGTTGTGTAATAGACACACTCTATAGTTATCACGAGCCCACAATCTAAGTCAACGA
>CBVK0102193300.1:0-11085 GCA_900067695.1 Picea abies | reverse complement strand
TAGGATTCGAAAGAGAAAGGAATTCTTAGCTTTGATTCATGGTTTTGGTTTTCATGCTTTCATTATTCTTTTATAAAGATTGATTTGATTATTGTAATATAAGATTGCTTCATTGGTGAGAGCTCCCATATGTTTTTATGGCGTTCAACTCTTCACTTGTTGTATCTACTCTTCCTTCATGCAGTTCTCCATTTCTAGATTAATTTCCTTCACGCAATTTCTGATTCCTAGATGAATTTCATTTACGCAACCAGATTAATTCAATTCCAAGTCGTGTGTTAGATTAATGATTCTATTTTAGTCATGTGTTAGATTAATGATTCTAATTCAGTCGTGTGTTAGATTAATGATTCAATTTCAGTTGTAGTTTAAACATTAGATTATATTAGTCTTTCTTCAATCTTGCATATACTTTGTGTGTGCTTCGTCAGTTTATGAACCCCGGGTTGACAAATTAGATAGTTGGGCAAGTACTACAACTCAATTACTACAACATTAGTTCAGCCCAATATAATGATTGATGTTCCCTTTTCACGATTGTTATTCCTTTTGTTGTTCATTTGAATGGAACAACTTTTGTTCCTTTTTTCACTATTTTTGTTTCTTTGTAGGGGTTGCATCTCTAGAGGATGGGTATTGAAAACAAAAGGTAAGAACCTACGTAGGCGACAAGTAAAATGCTTGCGTCAGCGCCTACCTTTGGATGATGCATAGAGGTTATATTTCAAGACATATTTAGAGCCCAACAAGGACACATGAAGAAAACATTAATAATGGGTGAGGAGAGTTGTCTCAACTACTAGATACATATTTCATAGAATCTATTTAACTTGTATATATTAATATTGGTGTGTACAAAAGATAGTAGATCAATCAATAAAATCAAGACACGCTAATGGCAAGGATAGTTTGAAAAAATACTTGTACATTGAATACAAAATTAATGAGTTGTGTTCGTAGTTCACAATATATTAGTAACAATGTTTTTCATTGGATCATTGGTGAAAAATGCACAGTGATGTTATAAGTGTTGCAATACATGCAATAGTTAATTATATCATAGATAGTTTTAATATTTGTTTATAAAACTAGAGAATTCGAACAAAAATTATCCATTCGCAACTAAGACTATGGTTGGTACAATTTATTGATTTCTATGGAAATATTATCTATCGTCAATTTGAATAGTCCTTTCTGACACATTTTGTGCAAATGGAACATTGTGGATGAAATGTTCCTTATGCAATCCTCATAAGAGATTCCATTGACTTTTTGACAATAATATTGAAGTTGTGGCCTGTGAAAAATGAAATGTAATGTGCTATTTTTTTGTGTCCAAAGCACATTCTAAGCTATTTTTGTATCTAGACATTCTATTTCCCTTGCAAAATGTGCAATGTGATGATTTATAGATTAGCATCTCTTCACATTTGGAGGTAATATGAAGTGTAAATGAATCCGTTCAAAGATGCATACGTGGGAACACTGAAGTTTTCAAGGAAATGTACAATACAACAACAAAATCAGAGTAGGAAACTTGGCCTTATACTCTATGCACATTTTTTATCAGTAAAAAAATTCTTTTTTTGCAAAACAAAATAACTTATAACTGACCTAGTAGCCGAAGTAAACCCACAAATGCTTTGGTGTTTTTGGTGTCACTCATGTCCAATGTGCATAGAAAATGATAGGATCCAAATTGTTCAAAGGGAAATGCAGTTGATATATATATAAAGAAACTTTCGGAAAAAATAGGTTTTCAACCAAAACAATAGTTCAACGAAACTAATTTTTCAATCAAAAACCTATTTTGGTCGAAAACTATGTTGTCAGACAAAAAACGTCAAGACATGTATCTTGTGGCATGACTTTCCATGGCGTTGTTAGATTTAACATTCAACCGAAAAAATATTTCAAATGAACCTTTGTGTCATTTGTTCAAATTGGAATTTATAATTTTTCATGACCTTATTCTCATGAATGTGTTACCCACATTCATGATTTTACTCTCATGACAATCCTGGATTCCTGAACCAAAGGGGAGCAGGCTACCCTCCCTTAGCATTGCTCATGCTTAAGGGGGTTGGATATTCAATTTCAAAATATTGCAATTATTTTGGGCAGGGCTACTTGGTCTACAATGGTAGGTGACAATTTACACAAGCACAAGAGGGTTATGCATCGACACGAGGAGTTGATTTAGGTCAATAAAAATTCCATCCTTTCTTTCTCCACCAAACTAGAAGAAATGAAGCACTTCTACTTTTTCCAAAATTCCTACCAAATGAGCTTAATTTGCACCCATAAGTGTAGAAGCAATCTTTCAGGGGAAGAATTTGGAAGGTTCAAGGCTATCACTACATATTAGCATCTGGAGAATCTTTCTCTTGCAGCAAACAATCTAGGAACACAAAGTTATGTGCAGGGAGAGGAAAATGATGCAGAAGCAACATTACAAAGTCACTTCCCAATGGAAACTGAAGTCACCGGTATAAAACACACTAGCGAGGAGTAGAAGGATCAAGGAAGTGTGCAAGTTTGAACATATGAATGTTTTTTAGAATTAGTTGTTTACTAGGTTAGTTCAATAGGCAAGCAACATGTAAGATAACCTAGATTTTTTTTCCTAAATTTCATCTCTTTCTATCAATAGACTCAATCAATGAAATCTACTATGTTTTGGAAAGATTAGAAGTAGACTATGTAATTGGTGTTCCCTTCAGCAAAACACTTGGTTTTTGAAAATTAATATAATTTCAGTTTTCGTTTAAAAAAAGTACATACTAACCAAGATTATTCATCTAAAGCATAGCTTCATTAATTGTTTGCAAAGGGATCAAGTGAGCTAGTTGCTCAAGTCTTGACACTAAGTTTTCAAATTAGTTTTTGAGAAAGAATAATATAAGGTTGAATTAGTCGCCATCTTGAAAATTCTAAAGGCATTGACCTTCAAGGATTTCTTCATGGGTATAGTTGAAACTCTATTTGGTCTATTCATCAAGGCTTCCCTTTAGCATCTACTCTTTGTGTGATGGTGGATGAATCTTTGGAATATTTTATCACCCATATAGTGGGACAAGGAGTCATCAAGGGTATTCCTCTCCCTATATAGGAGTTTGAAAACTTATCAATGGACACTTTGCATATGACTCCTTCCTCACCATCCTCATGGAGGAAAAAATAGTGGGCAACACTATTAAGTGTCTCTAGACTTTGTGCACAATGTTTTTGTCTAATATTTAATGGGTTGAAACCTAATGCCACAACCAAATTCCTTGTAATATTCATGAATGGATATTAGACCAAGATACTCATGGATCTCGCTAGTGATAATATTTAAGTTCAACAATACACTAAGTAACTAAGGAAAATTGTTATTCATAGTGTGGGAAAAAAAACTAAAAAATGGTATAAAGGCTTTGGCCTTGGTCACAAAGTTTATTTTTACACTAATATTTTGGTTGTTACTCATGTTTACAACTCCTCCTACTAGTTTCCCTTGGTTAGCTTCCACTAGAATTTATAAAAAACTCTATGGAGCTTCCTTTGGGAAAATATTAAAGGTGGAAAGGGATTTCATAGAGTTAATTTGAATCTTTATTACACTCCTAGGGACTAGGATAGAATGGGGATCATCAAAATCCATACTCAAGATCAATCCCTATGCATTAAAGAGGTTCTTTGGACCTTGCAAGGAAGACAAAGAAGGTTATCCTACCTAACCATATCAAATGAAGAGCTCCCTTGACCAATAAGTCATGGTTGGGATGCTACCTATAGAGACTTGTGTTTCAACCCTATCTTTGATTAAAGTATTTGGAAGGTTGTTAAACCTTTTATTAAATTTGGAAATGGGTCTTTGTTGATCATAGTATTTGGAAGGTTTTAATGGATGTTAAACCTTTTATTAAATTTGGAAATGTTGTAGTCTCAAGTTTGGTCTATCTTTGAATGAATACTTAATTTAGTGGTCACCTATGCTCCTACGTGAATGTAAGACTCTAGCCAATTCACCTTGTGTTTTGGCCATGGGATCCTTTAGAAGAAGAATTAACAATATTTGAGGCTTCTTTAATTCTTAGTTTAGAGACTAGATCCCTTAGCAAGAACCAGAGGAGCACTTAAGACTTACTAATCGTGAAAGACTAATTTAGTGCAGGTAAAAGAGTTTATTTTGAACTGCATCCTGTTGAAGTAAGGACTTTAATTTCATGTTAACTTGTGGAAGGACTTGAATTGGAATAAGGCCAATACCTTCAAGAAATATAAGATCACTGATGGTTTTAGATGTTTATGTTACAAGCCTTTGTTAGATGTTTAACTAAGTAAACTACGAAGACTCAGGTCTAAGAACTCTACCCAACTCTTCAAACTTCGTAGTGTTTAATAATTAATAATTAATGACATCCTTAAATTATTATTTGCATTAGGATTATGACTTTTGTCCTTCGTCATCAAGTTGCATTAGGATGATTTGCAAAAATTGACACTCTAGCAACCTTCTTCACATCACTACTCACAAAAAATGCATTAGTGGACTTAGCACCAGCTGAATTACTACCCACTTGGCGTAATGGAAGATCAGACTCCCACAAAAAATGCATTAGTGGACTTAGCACCAGCTGAATTACTACCCACTTGGCGTAATGGAAGATCGGACTCCCACAGAATTGAAAAACGCTTGGATCATTTTTTAATTTTAGAAGACTTGCTAAATCCTTTGCACACGGCTTGGGCCTGGATCGACTTGCCATACCTATCCGACCATACTCCCATCTGCATCCAGCTTGGACAAGCAAAATTGGGGTTCAGCTACCCGTTCAATTTCAACTCGGCCTGGTTGCTGGAACCCACTTTTGACCAATTAGTAAAAAAGGCTTGGTCTGACGCTGCCCACTTGCTTCCAGGGGACGCACAGGGTAACCTGGTTAGAAAATTAAAGAGTCTAAGAGCTCTTACAATCAATTGGCTGAAAGCAAAAAAAGCACAGGACACAGCCATATTGAACAGAATTGAAAATCAACTAACTTTTTTATACAGACATAGGGCTCGCATAGACCAGCAGACGGACTTGGGAGAAAAAATAAATACTTTAGAGACAAACTGACTCCACATTCTCCAAGCAGTAGAGAATAGATGGCAACTTAAGAGTAGAGTGCTCTGCCTCTCCAGTGGTGACAACAATACTTAGTTCTTCCATTGTTTTGCCAACCAACACAGAAATAAAAAGTACATGTGGGATATTGAGGCAGAGGATGGGAGTATCGTTCACCAGACAGAGGACATAAAACAAGAGGCCCACAAACATTACAAGACTTTTTTTCAAGAAGAGACGCACATCTCCATCCAGGATCAAATCAATATAGCCCAACTCTTTCCACAAATGATCACTAAAGAAGAGGCGAGAGCTATGGAAGCACCCTGCACAAAATATGAATTATACCAGGTATTAAAAGGCTTCAAAAAAGAAAAAAGTTTCGGTCCCGATGGATGGACCATGGAACTCTACATTCATTATTTCAATTTAATGGGCCAAGACCTGCTGGAAGCTGTCGAGGATTCAAGGATCAGAGGGTCAGTCAACAAACAATTAAACAACACTTTTATTGTCCTAATTCCAAAACAAAACCACCCCCGACGGTTCTCGGATTACCGACCAATATCGCTATGTAATCTCAGCTACAATATCATCACCAAAATCATCACAAATAGAATTCGCCCATATCTCTCCCGGGCACTAGAAGAGGAGAAACTTGGTTTTCTCAAGGGAAGACAAATCCTGGATGCAATAGGCACTGTACAGGAATGCTTACACAGCATCAAAACAAAAAATTTACCAGCCATCCTCTTAAAATTGGACCTCAAACAAGATTTCGACTGTGTAAACTGGAACTTCCTACATCTCATACTTCTCCAGTGTGAATTTGGGGCAGCCACTACAAATTGGATGATGGGCTGCATAACCACAACCACCCTGGCAGTTTTAATCAACGAAGAGGCTACAAAAGCCTTCCACAGTGAAAGAGGACTCCGACAGGGATGCCCCCTCTCACCCCTACTTTTTATTCTGGTCTTAGATTGCCTCAATATCTTGTTAAAAAAAAGTAAATCAGCTGGAACGCTCATGGGAATCAGAGCCTCTAGACTGACTCAAATTCTACACCTACTCTTCATAGATGACGTAATTATTATGACTTTGGACTCTTTGTCTGAATGGACAGAAATTTTAAATGTGCTAAATGTTTTCTGCTTTGTTACAGGACTAAAAATAAATTTTTAGAAGTCACTGTTCTTGGCTACAGGCACAAAGGAAGTTTTCCTGTCTGAGCTAAAAACTCTTTACGGCATTGATTTTCGAGACCTAGAGGTGGGTTTCAACTATCTTGGTTACTTTATCAAACCTACTAGCTACAAAGCAAAGGACTGGTGCTGGTTATATGAAAGTTTTGAACACAGAATTCAACACTGGTGTAACAGAATTTTATCCATGGGTGGCAGATACATTTTGATCAAGGCAGTTTTGGAAAGCCTCCCGGTGTATTGGATTGCTCTGGCACACATCCCGCAATCGGTGCTAACAAAGCTCCGCAAGTTGATCTTTGCCTTCCTCTGGAAAGGCAGCAAACAAAATAGAGGAAATCATCTTTGTAGGTGGGAAACCCTCTCAAAGCCAAAAGTACTTGGTGGCTGGGGCCTGAGAAATCTGCATCTCACCTATCTTTCTCTCTCGACAAACACTCTTTGGTGTATCTTGATGGTACTTGGCATATGGAATAACCTTATAAAAGACAAATATTTATCCCACATGTCGGTTCATTATTGGCTCAGAACTGCCACCACCTCTCCACCGGGGGGCTCACAAACATGTAAGCACCTTCTAAAGTCGCTACCGATTCTCCTACACTGGATAGCGTGGCTGCCTGGAAATGGTACTGCTATTGAAATAGGTAAAGATGATATCCTTGGATTGGGAAATAAAGCCCTGCTCTCTCCTAGACTATTGGATCGCTTACATAACTTAGGTATTCACTATCTTTTCCATTTAAAAGCACCGCTCAGTAGCAGATCACTCGATGAATCCTAGGTCACTAGCTCCATGTTGAATCTAGACAGAGAACTCTCGGTTGAATGGAACAGCTACACACTTCATCTAAAAGAAGCTGGAATCCGCCTACAGGAGTGACTGGACACTCTAATCTGGATAGGAGGTGATAAATCGAGAGTCATATCAGTCCAAACTATCTACAAAGCATTGACAAGGGAGATCTGGCCCATCCGAGAACAGACCTGGCGCACACACATGTGGAAGTGGAATTGTCCACTGAAACTAAAACTCTTTACTTGGCTATCATGTGGAAGTGGAATTGTCCACTGAAACTAAAACTCTTTACTTGGCTATTGATGGAGAATAAAATCTTGGTCTGGGATATCCTTCAGAGAAGGGGTTGGTTAGGCCCAAACCGCTGCATTCTGTGTAAGGAGGAGAGTGAAACCTCACTTCACCTCTTTGTGAGTTGCAAATTTACCCGGCGAGTCTGGCTCCAAGTCACAGCATCACTAAAATAAACTGAACAGTGGCTTGGACCTTCGGTGTACTCCTGCTTCAGCTCTTGGTGCTCAAAACACCATCTCTACCCCTTGCTTCCAGCCATGGTCTGTTGGAAGGTTTGGTTAACAAGAAATGTTGCCATATTTGATGATAAACCCCCCTCGGTTACATTGGTGACAAGCCTCATACTTTCTATAGTCGACCTCCTTTCCCCCCCCCCAACTTTTCCTAGAAAGTCCGCAGATCTTCTAAAACTCTCCCTTTTGATAAAGCTATCGCCTGGTTCGACGGAGCAGCTCAATCAGGTGGATAACTTTGTGGGGTAGGAGGACACATTCATATCAACTCACATACCTCCTATAGATGGTCTCTCAACGGAGGACAAGGAACCAACACAAAAGCCGAACTTTTGGGGGCTTGGGCTTCACTAATTCTGGCTCAGAGGCTTAATATCGATGACTTTCTTCTTCTTGGAGATTCCAAAGTCATCATTGATTGGATAAATGACAAGGTAGACCTTCGATCGGAAGCTCTGGATTGCTGGAAAGAGTGAACCATCGAAGCCAAAAGTTTCTTCAAGAGCCTATCTGCCTCTTACATCTACAGAGAAGAAAATGCTATCACAGATCAACTATCAAAACTCGCACTTTCCCGGCCTCTTGGTCTCATAACTATCGCCCGATGGGAGGACGGAAACGAAGCCCCCCCAATCCTGCTCAAAATCTGATGTGACAGTCACTAGGACACCATTTCCACCATTGGCTTTGTGTCTATGCTACTGTAACAGTTTTTTGTGCCACTCAAAAATTTTGTATTTGGTATCAACAGGTAGCCTACTCAAAAAAGACAGGACAGGCAACAAGCTGCCCTCAGTTCACAGCCGGAGTCACCTTTGAACAGAGTACATGGCCGATATTATTGTCACTTTGACTATCTGCACGATGATTATTTTTACATTGTATTTTTCATTGTATTTTCATGACACCAGCGAGCAACAATCAGCACACAGGCCTCTTGTAGCTGCCTATTGATGTTGTTTTATGTAAAACATTATATCCTTTTGAATATAACTGTGCAATTTTCCCGTGGAAAAAAAGGATTCGCTTACAATTAATTATGAAACTCTCACCACCATGTTTTGTTTACTTATGTTCTTATGATGGTTGATGTGTTTTATGTGAATTGAGTGAATAAGTAGATTTTGTTTTAAGATAAATTTTTATTTTGATTTATTATTTTTTAAATTTAAGTAATATAAGTTAGTTTAAAATGGTTGATGTGTTTTATGTGAATAGACTGAATAAGTAGATTTTGTTTTAAGATAAAGTTTTATTTTGATTTATTATTTTTTAAATTTAAGTAAAATAAGTTGGTTTAAAATGGATCAAAATCTTCAAAAACAAATATTTATGGTCAATTTTTTTAAATGATTAGATGGAATTATAACTTGCCATAAAATTCTAAAAAAAATTGTTGGATTTAGAAAAGAATTTTATAATTTGTGATAAAAAAATTATTAGATTTAGAAAAGAATTTCCACCTTAAAAGAATTGAGTTTTTCCATTTATGAACTTACTCTTTAAACATACTATAAGTTTTAAGAGAATTGAGCTTTGATAAGAAAGTTATAATCTAATTGCATTGCAAATTGGTCATTTTCTAGTCACTCAAAATAATGGGAAGAGGCACTAGCATTTTTTTCTTAAAATCGAGCAAGAATCATTTTTGGATTGATGGAATTGCATATATTAAATATTAACATTGCATGATCTAGTTGTCATAAGTGTATTTCACGATGTTGAATCCATTTTTTTGTCTTAAAATTAACAATTTCATCAATTCAAAATTGTAATTTTGACAAAAATTATCTAATTGAATCTCATGATAATAAATTAAGAAAATCCAAAAAAAAAAAATTATTTAACTTTTATCACCGTCCCTCTTAACTAACTACTCAAGCTTCAATGATATTTAAAATAAATTATAAGAAATAATTAATATTGAGAAAATGATAGATGGAGGGTGGAAAGCTTATTATGGGCTTGAAAATAATTGTAAATTAGCAGACCTTTGACTATGGGATAAGAAGCTCCTCTTTATGAAGTTTGGGAATACAATGAATCTTGGAGAAAGAAAGAGCAGATCCAAAAGAATTTGATCACTTGTAATCCCAAAATTAAAGGCAATACACCCTATCATATCCTCCTCATAGAAACGAGCCTTTCCCCCATTGAGAGCATAACTATGATTAGGTACTTAATGTACAAGAACAAGATAAACAACATGGATGACACACGACTCCCTAAAATTGCTTCAGAATCCATCCAAAATCACCGCAGGCTTAAGAGGGGATGGCACAATGATGCCAAGTCTTGCTAAATCATTGGGGAATAAAGGAAGAAGTTATTATGCATAATATCGATAATATTAAAAATATCATTAAAGCTAGATTTAAGGAGATTATTTGGCATGATAAAGAATTAGAGGATAAAAGAAATTAAGATACTATAAGGAGGTGGTTAACCCTAATCTTGAAGATCAAAAGCATCTTTTTGTTTTGACTAGAGTATGGAAGAGAATCAATATTGCTAAAATAAGAATTAATTATCATGAGCTGCATAGTGAAACTGGGCATTGGACTATTCCCAAAACACCATGGCATGAAAGAATCTGTCACCTTTTTTACAGTCAAAGGGTTGAATATGAAAAGAACTTTCTCCTAGAGTGCACTGTGTATACCCAAATTAGATCTCAATTTCAAAATATTTGTCATGTAATATTGACCTTCTTAACATTCTAAGTCATCAATACTATAGTGATCATGGAATGTTTCTCCTAATGTTGTTTGAGTATCGAAATAACATTCTAAAGAAGTCCAAGTAATCTCGTATCTTTCTTAAGGTCTAATAGACCAATATTGGTCTCAGTGGATGTTAACTATCATCATCATATTAAGATAGACGTTAACTAGATTATTACCTTAGGTTACTCTTGACGCTTGAAGCTGTCAGGACCAAAATGACAACCTTGCGAGGATTTGAATCCTCTTGCAAGTTTATAGAGGTGGTACTCCTCTATCTGAGATTTATAAAATGTGGGACTTTTAAAGAATTTAGTCAAAGGAAAATAGAATAAATATAACAGAAAACGGAAAATATTTTTCTTTTTCTTTTAAAAGAGAGTTCCCGAGAATGGACCAGGAAACACACACACATTCATACAATTAAAGAAAATAAATAGAATTCCTCACATCCATCATAGTATGGCTAGAGATTTATGATCACATAAAAAAAAACTAAAAGAAAATGATCTGCGTGCATAAGAGAACTTTGACAGAGTAATACATGAGCAGCTCAAAAGGAGATAATGATAGATCAACCTCAAATACTTTATATTCAAAAGAAAAAAAATTGGGTTACAAAGTTGATCCGGATTATTTTCAGCAAGAAATGCGAGCGGAGATATAATAAAGAAATGCACAAAGATATCGCAGATATTCAATAAGATAACATAAATGTATCATAGATGCAACCATA
>CBVK0102193293.1:0-15537 GCA_900067695.1 Picea abies | reverse complement strand
GACTGCGACAACTTGCCAAGGAAGGAGCGCAACGCGAAGTAGAAAATAAGGAAGCAAGACCTATTTTGGGGTCCATTTTAGGGTTTTGGTTTGATGTAACGGGAAAGGGATGTCGGATCGTGAGTTTACCCACGTTTAGGCCCATTTTGTAATCTATAAAAGGCAATGTAGATAGTAATATAAGAAGGAGATAGTAATGTAGTACATCTATGTGATGTATGAATTAAATCTTAGTGCTAGTAACTGGATCTGTGTGATCGGATGTATTTTAGAGTGCTCTGTGCATGAGATCGGAGAGCTAAGTGTAGGTTGTTATAGTTTGATGTTGAAGAGCAAGGAAGAAGGATCTAGCGAGCTGCGCAAATCTTCTGTCCTGTGCAAAGTAAGAGTCATTAGAGCTCTGTGTTGTAACTGCTTAACCATGATAATATAAAGAATACATAGGAGACTGGATAATGACTAATTATGACTAATAAAAAAGGAATAAACTTAGGCAAAATAAATCATAGGTGTGTGTGAAGTAACTCTAACAAGATGCTCCCTCAGCATCAATCTCGCAATCTTCTTCTTAGGTCATGTTCCCTGAAAATTCTCAAAGATCCTTTCTCTTGTTCTCTCCAGTAACCAGAAAAACTTATCAAGCTTCCAGTTCTTCTTTTTAGCTTGAGGGCCTCATGCGCTCTTCATCTTTTCTTCTTCATATCCTAGGTTGCACATTCCCTCCCAGTGCGTCTACTTCCTATCTATTGTGTGTGTATTCTTGCGTGTCTTTTTCTCCCCAGGATGGTTTTGGACATGTCCTGTTCCTTCTATCAAAAGAAAACTCGAGTCAGTCTGGGCCTACAGGAAAACTACACCATGTGGTACTTTAGGCTGGCAGTCTTATGTCTCCTCAGACAGACCCTCCATGCTTCCATTAATGGGGGTATTTCATTGTTCAACCACCGATCCATCTTTCATTAACTGATTCTTCCTTGGGATTAGGATGAGGCTTATTATTTTAACAAAGAGAATTTGGGTCATTTTGACATAATGACCCCTCTCTATTGTTCCCTCACTCTTTCCTCTAGTGATATCATGGTCAGTACTTCAAGGATTCACCCCCACAGCCAGTCATTGGAAATCTAAACAGTAATACATTTACATTGTTCACATGCCATAGAATGGGAATCATAATTAATGATTAATTACAAGTTGGGGAAAACAAGGGTATTACAAAAGTCAATAAAATAGATTGTAATATAATAATGGATTGAAGTTTTGAAACAATATGGTGTTTTATGATTCGAAATATTTAGAATTATATGTAATGTATATTTATGAATGGTTATATTATATAGTAATAATAATATTTACATTAGGGGTGGTAGGTGTGGGGGTTATTTTTATTTTACATGGATTAATAGAAAATATTTTTTATTTTGGACTTGGAATCTCCTCAAATAATGAGACTTAAGCTCGTGGTAATGGAATTTTTCAAGACATGGTGATTGGACATTCAACATTCATTATTATATCATTGTATTATCACTTATTGTATGAAAAATAACTTAGTTAGTGAGAAACAAAGTATAGCCTCAATTACGAAGGAGGGTTGGAGTAGTTTAAATGGCGGTTTGGCCCACACCCCCCTCCCATGAAGGTCTAGCAGTGATGAAGATCCCTTTACACGGTAGCACATGTCCACAAATTTAATTGTGATGGGATGTTGGAATAATCATCAACATCTTAACATTATTGTAAATGTCATCAATCTAAAGAAGGAGTTAATGAAGAGTACCATGGAATTAAATTTGGGAGAATGTGTGTTAATTTGGTGTTTTGTGTCGAAAAAGTTGTTGAATGGTGTTGTCATTGATGTCAAAGTCAGTCATTGGTGATCAGCATGAATAGGCCTATGGGTTTACTTTAAGGAGTCTCTAAAGTGGTCACCTTATGGTGTAGCTTTAATCATGACCCTCATTAAAATACACTTTCAAGAAGCCCACGAGAAGCCTCAGAGGTGTGGTCAAGAAGCCTCGAAGGTGTGGTTAAGATGGATATTGTTCAAAGTATTATTTGCGGTCAATTTGGATACCCTATATTTGATGGGATTTTTACCCTACATAACTAACTCAAATAGGAGAACAAGTTACATTGTTAGAAATATTATTCCAATACCTTTCCAACGGTATACAAAAGTCCCTCTAGCTCCCTAGTAATGAGGAGATATGAGTTTTTTCGTCTAACAACCCAGCAAGAAAATTGAGGTTGACTCAACCAATTGTTTTTGGGGGACAAAATTACTATAAATATAGAATAGAATTTTACATTTTTAGTGTAACAAATGAAGAGATCAAGTTTGATGTGCAATCAAGGTGTTGGGGTGTCTTTCTAGTGTGCAAATAAGTCTAAGGGATTCTCTTAAGGTATTTTTTATTCTCAAGGTATGTTATAAGGTTATGATGTTGTCGTGAGGTTGTGATGTTGTCATATGCATTGCTATGAGGTTGTGATGTTTTTGTGATGTTTCTCTGAGTGTTTGTTGGGTTTTATATGTGGACCCATGTGGATCTAGGATCTCTATGTGGACCTAGTTTGTGAGGATCATATTTTGGATATTTTGGCACATGATTGGAATAGGTTTTTATGTGGTTGTTGGGTTTTATATGTGGACCCATGTGGACCTAGGATCTCTATGTGGACCCAATTTCATGATGATAATGTATCAATTATAGTGACAGAGACAATCACAGTGACAGAGACAGTTACAGTGACAATGACAATGATGGGTTGATTATTTTATATACATATTTGAGGGTGGAAGGAAGGGGAAAGGAAAGGGGGTTGGGGCTTCCTTCCAATTGGAAATGGAGAATTTAGGGAATCATATCTTCCTTCAGGTTGGTGCCTATAATGTCCATTATCTAGAACCATTTGTAATGTCCATGATCTGCTTGTCTTGTTTACTTTTTGCTTAATTATAAATTCTTGATATGGGTTAATTCTTGTATGTAGTCACATGTAAGTATTTGTTGTTATTTTGTTTAATGATGTTTTCATCTTTAAGTGTGATTATTATAGCATGTAATTGTAGTTTTGCATGGATATGAAAAATGTGGTTATTCTTTCCTATTAAGTTAAGCTGGTGATTTTGGTTATGAGTCATTAATAAGAGGATTGACTGGTCAGGTGCGCAAGATTGTAGATTGTGTGCATCAAGAGGATGGAATTTGTGTGTGCAGACAGAGAGTTATATCCTGCGCATGGTGAAATCAGAAGTGGCTCATGACGACTAGATGAGTGTGCACGCAGTTATGCTATGTGATCATTATGTTGGTGTGCACATTTGTTGAGTTACTTCTGTTGCTTAAGGTTTTGATAAAAGGATAATGTTTCTTCTGTTGTTATAAGTTGTGGGGCACGACTCAAGCTTGGGATAAGTGTGTTACTTCAAGAGCTACTGCGTGGATTGTGTTAAGAGTAGAATCTATGCAGTGAAACTTTAGAGCAACATTAATCAGTAGTATGTTGGGTACGTTACAGTTTGGTTGACTTAGAGCTATAGAAGTTGAGATTGTGTGATGTGACTCAACCTAGGATGGTTGGGGGCATTACATTCTGGTTTCAGAGAAATATTGGAGTGTTGTATCGAGTAGCATGGACCAGCCTGGATGGTAGGGGGATGTTACATTGTGGTATCAAATATATTGGTTCAAAACTAAAATGATATGGGCCAGAGACCTGCATGAATATATGTGTGCGCTAAGAATTAATATCGCGCAGTGTAGAGTTTAGTTTATGCAAAAAACAATTGGTGCACAGTATAAAGTGGTGATGCACACAAAGACACTAATGTGCAAGTGTGCACATTAGATTTTGGAATGATAAAATCATCCAAGAAATATGAGGGAAGGAATTTGACAAAATGGTGCAAAGTTTTCATGTAGTTGTTGCATGGAATCATCTAACAAATCTTTTTTTTTTTTTCTAGTTTGTCTGTGACCTGTGGGACTAGCCTGTGGCTTGAGAAAATGAGACTCGGGGGCATCTAATTCATCAAAATCACTTGGGGATCTCACCCGGCCTGATCCACACCAACCCTTAACATCGCTTGATTTTTTGTCCCCTCAGGTTTCGAACCGTTGAATTAACATCACAGAGTGCCTTAACAACACACTACATCATTGATTCTCCTACACCTTGGGGACGAATCATCTAACAAATCTTAATTGCATGCACATTTTGAAAAATTATCAGCAGCTAGGGTAGGACAGAGTCAGTGCATAAGGTTAAAAGCATGGAATATGCATAGAGGATTTACAGGCTTGATGATGAATTCGGGGATCTATATGTTGGTTTGGGTGTTGATGGTACAAAATCCAAGGAAGAGCGCATGAACTTGGTAGAAACTATAAAAGTAATGCATAAAGATGTCCAGAGCTATAAGGCTAATAACAAAAGGCTTATGAGATCCAAGGCACAACAATATGACTTCAATGTCAAATTGATGCAAAGTCTGGATAGAATAGAAAACAATATGGATAAGGAAACAAAGTTGAGTGGATAAAGAAGTCACAATTCTCCTGATGAGAAAAGAAGAGAAGAAATAAGTCCATCTCCTATCAAAAATCATAAGATAGGGAATGGGGTGGAAAATCTATAGGGGGGGATGAATAAGATAAAGCCTCCTACCTTTGATGGTGAGCAAAAAAAGAATGAAGATGTAAAGACTTGGTTCCTGGGTATGAGGAAGTACTTCCAGCTACATAACTATTCTATGCAGGGAGAAGGGAGAATTGATACCTATCAGTTAAAAGGAAAGGTATCAATGTGGTGGGATCAGTATGTACAAGTGCAATACATTGATGAGAATAAAGTGAATTGTAGAGATTTCAAGAGGTATTTCCAAAAGAAATACTTAACCAAGCAGTACTGTGATAGGAAAATGAAGGATTTATTCAAACTCATGCTTGGGAGCATGACAATAGATGAGTACAAAAGAAGATTTTTAGATTTGTTGAATTATGTGTCTTTTATCAAGGATGAAAAGGTGAAAATTCAAAGGTACTTGAGTGGATTTCCCACATTTATCAGTGACAATATACAATATGATGAACCTAAGATGTTGGAAGGAACCATAAGGTGCGCTTAGTGTATTTATGAGAAGCAAAGGGAAGGCCAACTTTCCAAAAGGCTCGGGAAGATAAGATGAAAAGAAAGGTGGAACAGAGGAAGAAGGGAGCTAAGCCATTTTTCTTCATAAATACTGTGCAAGGACAGACGACTCTTCAAGAACCCAGAATGTCAGAAATAGTGCGACAAAAGTCATGGAAGCAACCTATGAAATTTTGGGGCTGTGGGTGAAATCATATGCACAAAGATTTCCCTCAAAGAGGTGATAAAGTGAGGACTGTGCACATGGGTAGAAATGTTCCAAGGATTCACGCCATGCTAGATTACAAGAATACTAAGTTTCAGTTGCACATGATTGAGGTGGAAGGTAAGATCAATGATCAACCCATTGTTATTTTAATAGACTCGGGAGCTAGTCATCGTTATATAGATCCTAAAATGGTGGAAAGATTCCATCTATCAAGAAGCAAACTTGGGAAACCTTGGTTGGTGCAGTTAGCTACAAGATAAAAAAGGAAAATTAATAATATGGTTAAGACATGTCCAATGGAGATGAATGGACTGCACACAAAAGATGATTTGAATATTATACCTTTGGGCTCGTACTATTTTCTCATTAGTATGGATTGATTGGATGAGCACCATGTTGTCCTGGATTATTACAATAAGCCATTTAATTTCCTGGATGAGAAAGGAAATTTGAGATCAGTTCAAGGAATTCCAAGGGTTGTGACTATCAGAGAAATTTCAACCTTGTAGTTGAAGAAAAACTACAAGAAAGGATGTCAAGTATTCACAGTGCACATGGAAGAGGAACCTAAGGATAAAGTGCCAAGTGTGGAAGACTGCGCAATGCTAAAAGAGTTTGAGGATGTATTTAAAGAGATATCGGGATTGCCTCTAGAAAGAGATATTGATTTCTCCATAAATTTGACATCGAGAGCATCACCTGTATCCAAAACCCCTTATAGGATGAGTACGCTAGAGTTGAAGGAGTTGTAGATGCAAATTGAAGAGCTTCTGAAGAAGGCTTGTATACACACAAGTGTGTCACCTTGGGGTGCACCAATTTTGTTCGTAAAGAAGAAGGATGCTAAGCTGAGACTTTGTATCAACTTCAGGAAGTTGAACAAGGTAATAGTGAAGAACAAGTATCCTTTGCCAAGGATCGATGAACTATTTGATCAGTTTAGAGGAGCGCGGATATTTTCCAAGATAGATCTCATATCTAGATATCAGCAAGTGAGAATAAAAGAGGAATACATCAATAAGACTTCCTTCATAATAAGGTATGGTCATTATGATTTTATAGTGGTGCCATTTGGGTTGTCGAATGCACTAGTTGTCTCTATGTGTTTGATGAAATGATTTTTCAGAGATTACTTGGATAAGTTTTTCATTGTATTTTTCGACAACATTCTTATTTACTCAAAGTCCAAGGAAGAGCACGAGCAACACTTGAGGATGGTATTTGCAAGTTTTGAGAGAGAATCAACTTTATGCAAAGTTGAGAAAGTGTTCATTTTATCAGCGACGGATTGACTATTTGAGTCATATCATTTTAGAGGAAGGAATAGTTGTGGACACAACGAAGATAAAATCCCTTGATGAATGGTTGACACCAAGAAATGTCACAAAAGTAAGATCCTTTATGGGAATAACAAGGTCATACAGAAGTTTTATTAAAGGATTCTCACATATTGTGCATCCAATCACATACCTACAGAAGAAAGATGTGCGATTTGAGTGGACCCTAGATTGTGCAAGGATTTTTCAGCACATGAAGAGTTTGTTAACATGTGCGCCAATTTTGAGTATTTTTTTATCCAGATGTAGACTTTGTTGTGTGCAACGATGCATGCAAGGAATGAATCTATGGAGTTCTAAGTTAGAATGGACATGTAGTATACTATGAATCAAGGAATTTGAAAGAGCATGAAAGGCTTTATGCTACTCATGATTTAGAATTGGTATCCATAGTTCATGATTTAAATATGCAGTGACATTATCTCATGGGTAAAATATTTGAGCCAAGAATAGACCATTGTGGTCTGAAATATTTGTTTGGAAAACCTAATCTGAATGCCAGAAAAAGCAGGTCGTTAGAGTTCCTTAGTGAGTATGATTTCAGCATAAATAATATCATAGGAAAAGAGAACAAGGTGGTTTTCATACTCAGCATGAGGATACATGAGATGTAAGCTATAGCCATTATCATGTACCAAACATATTTGTGTGACAAAATTTTGGAAGTTTCCAAAGAAGATCTGTGCTATATGAATATAAGTGTGACTTTACAACAAGGCATGTCGTAGTAGAAGTTTGAAGCTTATGATCTAAGAGAGGATGGGATCCTCATGTATAGATGCAGGGTCTATGTGCCAAATGATCAGGAGTTGAAGAGACTAATTTTTTCAGATATGCATAAGGTTCTTTATGTTGGACATCCAAGATACCAAAAGATGATTGTCACAGTCAAGAAGCAATACTTTTGTCTAGTTGTGAAAAAGGAAGTTTTCTACATCCTTTTCCCATTCCTCAGTGTAAGTGGGAAATTATAACGATGTATTTTAGAACTAAGTTTCGTAGGACTATTAAGAAACATGATTCTATTATGGTGGTGGTGAACAATCTTACTAAAGTTTCCCATTCTATTCAAGTGAATTCAATGTGCAAGGTAGACGACATTGTTGAGATATACATGCATGAAGTTGCTAAGCTCCATGGTGTTCCTAAGATGATTATGTGTGATGGAGATTCCAAGTTCACCTCAAACTTTTGGAAAGGGATATTCAAAGGATTTGGAACAATTATGAATTTCGACACAACATATCACTGTGAGTCGGATGGTCAAATCAAGAGGGTAAATCAGGTGATTGAAGACATGCTAAGGATGTATGTGATGGATAAGCCATCAAAATGGGAATACTACTTGCATTTGGTATATGTTTCTTACAAAAATGGGTATCATACATCTTTAAAGATGAGCCCATTTGAAGCACTTTATGGTAGAAAGTACAACACGCCAGTGAGTTGGGATAATCTAGTAGACCGTGCAATAGTTGGGCTATATTTTATCCAAGAAATGGAAGAGAAAATGGTAAAGATAAGGTAGAATCAAAAGGTTTCCCAAGACAAATAGAAAATTTGTGTAGATAAAGGAAGAACCTGCAGATATTTTAAAGTGGGTGATCGCGTCTTTCTGAAAGTGAAGGTCGATTATAGTTCCCTAAAGTTGGGAAAGTGTTCTAAGTTAGCAGTGCGCTACTGTGGGCCATTTGAAATTGTTGAAAGGATTGGTCCTATCACATATATGCTTTCATTTCCTGCATCCTTGTGTATTTATAATTTTTTCCATGTGTCATTTATTAAGAAATATGTACATGATGCTAATCATGTTATTGGTTGGAATGTGATTCAGGTGGAGCCAAAATAAGGATTTCAAGTGCGACCAGTTTGCATATTGGATCGAAAAATAAAGCAGCTCTAAAGTTGAGTCCGATAGTTGGTAAAGATCCAATGGACCTTGTACAATCTTGAGGATGCAACCTAGGAGTGTGAGGATGTTATACGAGCAGAGTATCCTCATATTTTTGAATATTTTTGAAATTTTGCATGTATATGTTTACACAATGCACTGAGGACAATGCATAAATAAAGGGAAGGGGATTGTAATGTCCCTAATCTGGAACCCTTTGTAACTATATATATAGGTTTGTGAACCAATTGGTACCAAGTGTAAATGTAATGAACATATAGGCTAGTGAGTCATGAGCATTTGGTTTTGGTTTTGAGTGTATCAGAGTGGTGCATGGAGAAGTGTTGGCAAATATAGGGTGTGCACATTTTGTGTGTTGCATGCACCTAGTAGGTAAGTGTGCACATTTGACCGTGTTGCACGCACTTGGGTAAGTGCACGATAATGACTCGAAAGTGTGTAGAGTTGAGTTATATGACTATTGATGTATTGAGGATGGAAATTTTGTGTGATTATGAGGTTGGTGAGCCTAGACGTAGATAGGTCAGTGCGCCAATACATGTAAATATAATCATGATTATTAATATAATATTGCATCGTTGTGTGAAGACAAACTCAGAAGAAAAGATATGGGGAGCCAAATCCACTGAAAAAAGGGAAAAATGATGGTGAGTCATAAGTCTTGGGGAATATTTTATAATATTTCTGGAAAAAAGTGTAATGTGGATATGTTTTTATCCTAAGTTCCCAAGGGTAAGGAATAGGTCACGAAGTGGCTTAAAGCTACTACTAAATGTGACAAGTGTCAAGTTGAATGCATGCAATATATATTGTTGTCCTCACTGTATTTTGGGAAATTATTCAGAGAATTATTAGGGAATTACATGATTATCCATTATTGGGGAGATAATTCATGTTGCAGGCTCTCGTGGGAAGAAGGGGTCAGATTGTATGGAAAATCTGATTATAACCTTATCTGCACAAAGAATCCTGTAAGGAGTTGTGGGATATAATCATAGTTACTATTGAGGAGTCAGGTGGATAGACCGTGAGTAGTCTCTCTAGGTGAGAGGATGCCTATTTTGAAGAGGTTTTCAGACCTGTAAGCATACTCTCCAAGTGAGAGTTTGTTGAGAGTTGTTCACTGGTGCATTGAGCATTAATCATAGGGATCAGAGAATTCATGTCCGGCCTATTGTGGGTAAACATAGAAAGGGAAGTGGGGAAATTGAAGGGTTTTTAAGCATAGAAGGTGCACACTTCCTTAGGTGTGACAGGTGTGTGGGGAATGGGGGACTATGGGATAGTTACAACAGCAGGCACCTAGGACTAAACAATTATGTTGAGAATCAGACCTTATCTTATCACTATAAAAACCTTTTTTCCCTGGTCAAGTTTGAGCCTCAGCTCAAGGGTGACATGTTGTTAAAAGCTTATGAGAAACAGAGTTTATGGTTGGGAGGAACGTATGATTCAAGGCCATAGTTGGTGACTTTCATAAAATATAAGTGTTCTTTGTGTTCTTGTCTTGTTTATCATGTGCTTATTTATAAATGCTTGACTTGGGTTAATTATTGTATGTAGTCACATATAACCATTTGTTGTTATTATGTTTAATGATGCTTGCAACTATAAGTATGATGCTTATAGCCTGTAATTATAGTTTTGTATAGATATGACCAATGTGGTTAGTCTTTCCTGTCAAGTTAACCTGGTGGTTTTGGTTATGAGTCATCAGGAAGAGGATTGATTGGTTGGGTCCACAGGATTGTAGCATGTGTGCAGTAAGAGGATGGAATTTGTGTGTGCGAACAGAGAGTTAGACCTTGAAAATAGTGAAATTAGAAGTGGCTCATGATGCCTAGATGGATGTGCGTATGGTTATGTTGTTTGATCAGTATGTTCGTGTGCGCAGTCGTTGAGTTACTTCTGATTCTTAAGGTTGTGATAAAAGGATGATCTTTCTTCCATTGTTATAAGTTGTGGGGCGTGACTTAATCTTGGGTTGAGCACGTTAATTCAAGAGCTACTTCATGGATTGTGTTAAAAGTAGAATCTGCATAGTGAAACTTCATAGTAACATTACTAAGTAGTATGTTTGGAATGTTACAATTTGGTTGAATTAGAGCTACAGAAGTTGAGTTTGCATGGAGAGCTCAATCTGGGGTGTTTGGGGGACTTTCATTCTAGTGTCAGAGCAATATTGTAGTGTTGTATGGAGTAGCATGGCCCGGCCTAGATGGTAGGGGGATGTTACAATGCCTGTAAATTAGGGGGTTGGTGCCTCCTTCCAGTTGGAGCTGGAGAATATTGGAAGTTGTAGCTTCCTATGAATGTAAAATTGTTATTATATATAAAAGAAAAGTATTATGTGGTTTTCTTCCATTTGGATTTCCACGTAAACTTGTTGTGCACTGTGTATTTGTTCTTCTGCTCTTTACTATATATTGGGATGAATTTATTTGATTAAAAATTTAAAGTTTTTAAAAGGTGATAAATTATAATTGATACTTATTCACCCCCCCTCTCAGTATGAACAATTGGAATCAGAACAGGTTACCTTCATAACAGTCCAATCATTGGAAGGAAGATTCTGAGAAAAAATGGAAGGCCACATTTCAAATGGGATTCCACCATTTGATGGAAAAAATTATGCATATTGGAGCAACAAAATGAAAACTTAGTTGACATCTTTAGGAGTGGATATATGGATCTCGGTTTTCAATGGCTATAAAGTTCCGAAAAATACTCCAACTAATCTAGATAAGAAGAAATTAATGAGATGTAATTCAAAGGCTAGGCATGTTATCATAAGTGAATTGGCAACAACTATTTATAGCAAGGTGATGGTTGTAGCATAGCTAAAGAGATTTGGGATAAACTTCAAAATATTTATGAAGGAAATCTGAAATTCAAGCTTCAACAACACAGAGCACAATTTGAAAATCTGGAAAATGAATGAAAAAGAAGATATTGCAACCTATTTACTTGGAGTGGATGAAATTGTAAATGCCGTTAGAGGATTAGGAGAAGTCAAAGAATCCTTGGTTGTACAGAAAGTGTTGATATTACTTCCTTTGAGATATGATGCCAAGGTCTCACTCATTGAAGAAACTAGGGATTTTCAAAAATGACAATGGATGAACTACATGGGACTCTCACATCATATGAAATGAGAACAGATATAAACAATGGACAGCCAAATAGAGAAGAAGTTTTTAAATCCATGAAGAAAACAAGAATCAAAGAACACATGGTAGAAGAAAGACCATGCAATGAATCATATGAAGAAGAAGCATATTTTGTAAGGAGGCTCAAGAGGGGAATCAACAAATAAAAAGTTAAGTTACCTTTTAAATGCTTTAATTGTGGTAGAATATGACACTATGCTAACATATGTCCTTTTGAAGAAAAGAAAATCTTTCATGAGAAAAAGAGTATTTACTCCAAGGAGGACAACAGTTCTTCAGATGAAAGCGATGGAGGAGAAAGGGAAGTAAGGGAAGTTCTCTTCATAACTCAAGAAACTCATAATGATGACCAAAAAAATTATGAAATGGATGAAATCAATTCTAAAGAAGATTTTGATGCAAAGACAGAAGAAACAAACACAATATATTTTTGGGAAAGAAAAGACATCACAGAAAGTGAATAGGAAGATGAAGAAAATATTGAAAAATTGAAGCATGATGAAGAAAATATCAAGCACAGAAACAAAAATAGAGAGTTAAAAAATGAATTGAAAATTTGTGAAGAAGAGAATCATGAGATTGAAAAGACAATTGAAAACTTGAAGGAGCAATCAGATAAAGCTAAGAATACTGAAGATTATGAGAAACTAAAATCATAATTGGATCACACAAGAAAATAATTGATGTTGACAATGGAAAAGTTGAATTACTATAAAAATTTTGAAAGAAGTACTAAAAAGTTAGATGAAATTATTAGCAAACAGAGATCACCTACCGATAAGACAGGACTTGGATATAACAACATTTTGAAGACACCAAACACAAATAAAACAGACAAGGAAGATGAAGGAAATTCTAAAAACTATGCAAATTCCTTAATAAGTGGAATCAACAAACAAAAGGGAGTTGAAGAACAAAAGGAACATGACAACTCCAGTTGGAACAAAAGATCATAATTCAGAAGGGGTGAGACACCAAGAAGGTCCTTTTCTACCATGCATGAGAGTATTTTTCTTAGTCATTGTTATGATTGCAGAAAATTTAGACTCAAAGCAATTCACTGTAAAATAAATGCAAGAAACAACTATATGAGAAACATAAATGATTATGGATATCCAAAGGAAAATCCTGTAAATAGTAGATCTAGATATTCTCATGGATTTTCAACAAAAATTAAAATCCATTTGATCCACTGATGGATAAGAACATTGTATGCTACAAATGAAATAATCTTGGTCATAAAACACCACATTGCAAAGATATGAAAGAATATGACCATATCACAAAACTAGCTACAGTATGGGAAAGGAAAGAGAATCCAAACAAGCAATATTGTCGATTAGCACTGCTTGCTCAAAATAGAGAATATGAATGGTACATAGACATTGGGTGCTCAACACACATGACCGGGGATAAAAAAAAAATCATTATCTTAAAGAAAGGAAAAAGTGGTAGTGTTGCATTTGGAATTGAGTCCTCTGTCAAAATACTAGGAAAAGGTGTAGTGAGCCTTATAAGTGAAAATGTAAAAACAACAAATGTCTTACTGGTTGAATATTTGAAGCATAATCACCTTAGTGTCAATAAAATATGTGGTTAGGGATACAATCTTAAGTTTGATTCCCAAAGATGTGAAATCAGAGGATAAGACTCAAGAATATTGGTTTCAACAACAACAAGAATACCAAATAAAATATATATATCCTATAAAAAGACAAGAGAAATAGGATTGAAGTCACACAAAAGAGCTCTAAGGAATATAACAAGGAAGGAAAGGATAAGAAGAAGTAAAAGGAAGGTGAAATACTATTTTGTGCCATGAGTTCAGGGGGAGTAGCCCCAAATAGAAGAGTTACCCTTTTTTATTGATTTCAAAGGGGGGGAGAAATATTAGGATCATTATTACAAGGGGAGTATGAGTGTTTCCATCAATTACAAAGGGGGATATTATTGAATGGTGTCTTCATTGATTCCAAAGTCAGTCACTGGTGATCAGCATGAAGAGGCCTATGGGTTTTCTTATATTAGTCTCCAAAGTGGTCCCCTTATGGTGTAGCTTTAATAATGACCCTCATAGGAAAACACTATGAAGAAGCCCCATAGGTGTGGTCAAGAAGCCTCAGACGTGTGGTCAAGAAGGCAATTGTTCAAAGTATTATTTGTGGTTAATTTGGATACCCTATATTTGAGGAATTTTTTACCCTACATAACTAACTAAAATGGAAGCACAAGTTATATGGTTGGAAACATTATTCCAATACCTTTCCAATGGTATATGGAAGTCCCTCTAGAAATGAGGAGATATGAATTTTTTTGTACGATAACCTAGCTAGAAAATTGAGGTCGACTCAGCCAATTTTTTTTTGGGGGGGGAGGGTAGAATTACTATAAATACAAGATATAATTTCACATTTTTAGTGTAAAAAATTAATAGATCAATTTTGAGGTGTGCTCAAGGTATTTGGGTTTCTTTCTGGTGTGCAAATAAGTCTAAGAGATTCTCTTAAGGTCTTTCTTATTCTCAAGGTATGCTATCACACAAAAGAGCTCCAAGGACTATAACAAGGAAGGAAAGGATAAGAAGAAATAAAAGGAAGGTGAAATATTATTTTGTGCCATGAGTTCAGGGGGAGTATCCCCAAAGAGAAGAGTTACCCTTTTTTATTGATTTCAAAGGGGGGGGGAGAAATATCAGGAGCATTGTTACAAGGGGAGTATGAGTGTTTCCATCAAATAAAAAGGGGGATATTGTTGAATGGTGTTTTCATTGATGCCAAAGTCAGTCACTGGTGATCAGCATGAAGAGGCCTATGGGTTTTCTTGGATTAGTATCCAAAGTGTTCCCATTATGGTGTAGCTTTAATAATGGCCCTCATAGGAAAACACTTTGAATAAGTCCACTAGAATCCCCATAGGTTTGGTCAAGAAGCCCCAGACATGTGGTCAAGAAGGCGATTGTTCAAAGTATTATTTGTGGTTAATTTGGATACCCTATATTTGAGGAAATGTTTACCCTACATAACTAACTCAAATGTAAGAACAATTTATATGGTTGGAAACATTATTCCAATACCTTTCCAATGGTATATGGAAGTCCCTCTAACTCCCTAGGAATGAGGAGATATGAATTTTTTTGCACGACAACCTAGCTAGAAAATTGAGGTCGACTTAGCCAATTTTTTTTGGGGGGGGGGTAGAATTACTATAAATATAGGATATAATTTCACATTTTTAGTGTAAAAAATTAATAGATCAATTCTGAGGTGTGCTCAAGGTATTTGGGTGTCTTTCTGGTGTGCAAATAAGTCTAAGAGATTCTCTTAAGGTCTTTCTTATTCTCAAGGTATGCTATAAGGTTATGATGTTTCAATGAGGTTGTGATGTTGTCGTATGCATTTCTATGAGGTTGTGATGTTGTCGACATGTTTTTGTGAGTGGTTGTTGGGGTTTATATGTGGAGCTAAGATCTCTGTGTGGACCCAGTTTGTGAGGATCATATTTTGGATATTTTGGCACATGATTGGCACAGGTTTTTATGTGGATGTTGGGTTTTTTATGTGGACCCATGTGGACCTAGGATCTCTATGTGGACCCAATTTGATGATGATTATGTATCAATGATAGTCACAGTGACAGTGAAAGAGATAGTGACAGTGACAAATTGTTTATTTTATACACATATTTGAGGGTGGAAGGAAGGGGAAAGGAAAGGGGGTTGGAGCCTCCTTCCAGTTGGAACTGAAGAATCTAGGG